>JAWPHD010020204.1:0-32708 GCA_037043455.1 Cyrtodaria siliqua | reverse complement strand
GTGTTATGAAGGTGACATAATTGTAGTCAAATGTTGATTTAAACCTATAGTTGCGGTGTTATGAAGGTGACATAATTGTAGTCAAATGTTGATTCAAAAATGTTGATTCAAAACTATATTTGGGGTGTTATGAAGGTGACATAATTGTAGTCAAATGTTGATTTAAACCTATAGTTGCGGTGTTATGAAGGTGACATAATTGTAGTCAAATGTTGATTTAAACCTATAGTTGCGGTGTTATGAAGGTGACATAATTGTAGTCAAATGTTGATTCAAACATGTTGATTCAAAACTATATTTGGGGTGTTATGAAGGTGACATAATTGTAGTCAAATGTTGATTTAAACCTATAGTTGCGGTGTTATGAAGGTGACATAATTGTAGTCAAATGTTGATTCAAAACTATATTTGGGGTGTTATGAAGGTGACATAATTGTAGTCAAATGTTGATTTAAAACTATAGTTGCGGTGTTATGAAGGTGACATAATTGTAGTCAAATGTTGATTCAAAAATGTTGATTCAAAACTTTATTAGGGGTGTTATGAAGGTGACATAATTGTAGTCAAATGTTGATTCAAAACTATATTTGGGGTGTTATGAAGGTGACATAATTGTAGTCAAATGTTGATTTAAACCTATAGTTGCGGTGTTATGAAGGTGACATAATTGTAGTCAAATGTTGATTCAAAACTATATTTGGGTGTTATGAAGGTGACATAATTGTAGTCAAATGTTGATTTAAACCTATAGTTGCGGTGTTATGAAGGTGACATAATTGTAGTCAAATGTTGATTCAAAAATGTTGATTCAAAACTATATTAGGGGTGTTATGAAGGTGACATAATTGTAGTCAAATGTTGATTTAAACCTATAGTTGCGGTGTTATGAAGGTGACATAATTGTAGTCAAATGTTGATTTAAACCTACAGTTGCGGTGTTATGAAGGTGACATAATTGTAGTTAAATGTTGATTTAAAACTATAGTTGGAGTGTTATGAAGGTGACATAATTGTAGTCAAATGTTGATTTAAACCTATAGTTGGGGTGTTATGAAGGTGACATAATTGTAGTCAAATGTTGATTCAAAAATGTTGATTCAAAACTATATTTGGAGTGTTATGAAGGTGACATAATTGTAGTCAAATGTTGATTTAAACCTATAGTTGCGGTGTTATGAAGGTGACATAATTGTAGTTAAATGTTGATTTAAAACTATAGTTGGAGTGTTATGAAGGTGACATAATTGTAGTCAAATGTTGATTTAAACCTATAGTTGCGGTGTTATGAAGGTGACATAATTGTAGTCAAATGTTGATTTAAACCTATAGTTGCGGTGTTATGAAGGTGACATAATTGTAGTCAAATGTTGATTCAAAAATGTTGATTCAAAACTATATTTGGGGTGTTATGAAGGTGACATAATTGTAGTCAAATGTTGATTTAAACCTATAGTTGCGGTGTTATGAAGGTGACATAATTGTAGTCAAATGTTGATTTAAACCTATAGTTGCGGTGTTATGAAGGTGACATAATTGTAGTCAAATGTTGATTCAAACATGTTGATTCAAAACTATATTTGGGGTGTTATGAAGGTGACATAATTGTAGTCAAATGTTGATTTAAACCTATAGTTGCGGTGTTATGAAGGTGACATAATTGTAGTCAAATGTTGATTCAAAACTATATTTGGGGTGTTATGAAGGTGACATAATTGTAGTCAAATGTTGATTTAAAACTATAGTTGCGGTGTTATGAAGGTGACATAATTGTAGTCAAATGTTGATTCAAAAATGTTGATTCAAAACTTTATTAGGGGTGTTATGAAGGTGACATAATTGTAGTCAAATGTTGATTCAAAACTATATTTGGGGTGTTATGAAGGTGACATAATTGTAGTCAAATGTTGATTTAAACCTATAGTTGCGGTGTTATGAAGGTGACATAATTGTAGTCAAATGTTGATTCAAAACTATATTTGGGGTGTTATGAAGGTGACATAATTGTAGTCAAATGTTGATTTAAACCTATAGTTGCGGTGTTATGAAGGTGACATAATTGTAGTCAAATGTTGATTCAAAAATGTTGATTCAAAACTATATTAGGGGTGTTATGAAGGTGACATAATTGTAGTCAAATGTTGATTTAAACCTATAGTTGCGGTGTTATGAAGGTGACATAATTGTAGTCAAATGTTGATTTAAACCTATAGTTGCGGTGTTATGAAGGTGACATAATTGTAGTTAAATGTTGATTTAAAACTATAGTTGGAGTGTTATGAAGGTGACATAATTGTAGTCAAATGTTGATTTAAACCTATAGTTGGGGTGTTATGAAGGTGACATAATTGTAGTCAAATGTTGATTCAAAAATGTTGATTCAAAACTATATTTGGAGTGTTATGAAGGTGACATAATTGTAGTCAAATGTTGATTTAAACCTATAGTTGCGGTGTTATGAAGGTGACATAATTGTAGTTAAATGTTGATTTAAAACTATAGTTGGAGTGTTATGAAGGTGACATAATTGTAGTCAAATGTTGATTTAAACCTATAGTTGCGGTGTTATGAAGGTGACATAATTGTAGTCAAATGTTGATTTAAAACTATAGTTGGGGTGTTATGAAGGTGACATAATTGTAGTCAAATGTTGATTTAAAACTATAGTTGGAGTGTTATGAAGGTGACATAATTGTAGTCAAATGTTGATTTAAAACTATAGTTGCGGTGTTATGAAGGTGACATAATTGTAGTCAAATGTTGATTTAAAACTATAGTTGGAGTGTTATGAAGGTGACATAATTGTAGTTAAATGTTGATTTAAAACTATAGTTGGGGTGTTATGAAGGTGCCATAATTGTAGTTAAATGTTGATTTAAAAATATAGTTGGAGTGTTATGAAGGTGCCATAATTGTAGTCAAATGTTGATTTAAAACTATAGTTGGAGTGTTATGAAGGTGCCATAATTGTAGTCAAATGTTGATTTAAAACTATAGTTTGGGTGTTATGAAGGTGCCATAATTGTAGTTAAATGTTGATTTAAAACTATAGTTGGAGTGTTATGAAGGTGACATAATTGTAGTCAAATGTTGATTTAAAACTATAGTTGGGGTGTTATGAAGGTGACATAATTGTAGTCAAATGTTGATTCAAAAATGTTGATTCAAAACTATATTTGGGGTGTTATGAAGGTGACATAATTGTAGTCAAATGTTGATTTAAACCTATAGTTGCGGTGTTATGAAGGTGCCATAATTGTAGTTAAATGTTGATTTAAAACTATAGCTGGAGTGTTATGAAGGTGACATAATTGTAGTTTGATGTTGATTTAAACCTATAGTTGCGGTGTTATGAAGGTGACATAATTGTAGTCAATTGTTGATTTAAACCTATAGTTGCGGTGTTATGAAGGTGACATAATTGTAGTCAAATGTTGATTTAAAACTATAGTTGGGGTGTTATGAAGGTGACATAATTGTAGTCAAATGTTGATTTAAAACTATAGTTGGAGTGTTATGAAGGTGACATAATTGTAGTCAAATGTTGATTTAAAACTATAGTTGCGGTGTTATGAAGGTGACATAATTGTAGTCAAATGTTGATTTAAAACTATAGTTGGTGTGTTATGAAGGTGACATAATTGTAGTCAAATGTTGATTTAAAACTATAGTTGGGGTGTTATGAAGGTGACATAATTGTAGTCAAATGTTGATTCAAAAATGTTGATTCAAAACTATATTTGGGGTGTTATGAAGGTGACATAATTGTAGTCAAATAATTATTTAAACCTTTAGTTGCGGTGTTATGAAGGAGACATAATTGTAGTCAAATGTTGATTTAAAACTATAGTTGCGGTGTTATGAAGGTGACATAATTGTAGTTAAATGTTGATTTAAAACTATAGTTGGAGTGTTATGAAGGTGACATAATTGTAGTTAAATGTTGATTTAAACCTATAGTTGCGGTGTTATGAAGGTGACATAATTGTAGTCAAATGTTGATTTAAAACTATAGTTGCGGTGTTATGAAGGTGACATAATTGTAGTTAAATGTTGATTTAAAACTATAGTTGGGGTGTTATGAAGGTGCCATAATTGTACTCAAATGTTGATTTAAAACTATAGTTGGGGTGTTATGAAGGTGACATAATTGTAGTCAGATGTTGATTTAAAACTATAGTTGGAGTGTTATGAAGGTGACATAATTGTAGTCAAATATTGATTTAAAACTATAGTTGGGGTGTTATGAAGGTGACATAATTGTAGTTAAATGTTGATTTAAAACTATAGTTGGGGTGTTATGAAGGTGCCATAATTGTAGTCAAATGTTGATTTAAAACTATAGTTGGGGTGTTATGAAGGTGACATAATTGTTGTTAAATGTTGATTTAAAACTATAGTTGGAGTGTTATGAAGGTGACATAATTGTAGTTAAATGTTGATTTAAAACTATAGTTGGGGTGTTATGAAGGTGCCATAATTGTAGTTAAATGTTGATTTAAAAATATAGTTGGAGTGTTATGAAGGTGCCATAATTGTAGTCAAATGTTGATTTAAAACTATAGTTGGAGTGTTATGAAGGTGCCATAATTGTAGTCAAATGTTGATTTAAAACTATAGTTTGGGTGTTATGAAGGTGCCATAATTGTAGTTAAATGTTGATTTAAAACTATAGTTGGAGTGTTATGAAGGTGACATAATTGTTGTTAAATGTTGATCTATAAGTGGAGTGTTATGCATATTTCATTATTTAGGTGAACAAAAGCACATTTTGTTTGAGTATGTGTCATCCCAAAATTATGCTGTCTCGCAAAACCAATGGTCCATGTCTAAGATATATCCGCCATAGACTAGACCAGGGCCCGTATTCATAAAGCAACTTAAGTAAGTCAAAGATTAAGATATTTCACATATTTTCAAATGTCCTTATTAAACTTTCAGCGTCAGTACAGAGCATACATTTTAAGACAATTTTAGCTGTAGGTTTTAATAATCCGTACTATTGCTAAAATTATAAAGAAGACGTCTTCATTACGTGGTCCGAGTATTAACTTTCATACTCCATCGTACCCCTTCTCCAAGAAGCAAAGTCGGGGTTGGCTGGGGTATGGAATAAAACCTTAATTTCGGTTAAAAATGTTTTCATATTGTAAAATTAAAAAAATTAATAGGTAATTTTAAACAGGTTATCGCATTTTTTCAATAAAAATGTTTTTAAACATGTTTTATTGTCGAAATATCCACTATAAAATACTGCTAATATAAGCTTCCCCATCGCTTAATGGAATTAAGGTGGGTCTACGTAATGATTACGAAAGAAAAATGTTATACATTTTGACTGATGATATTGCTAAGAAATTTTATGACTACATGAGAACATGCAATTCATATTAAAAACTGACACAGATTAATAATGTTAGTAATTTAATGTGCACATTATAAAAACATAAGTTTGTAAATCACATTCCCCGCTATAGAGAAAGGTCATTAACATATTATTATAGAATTGCAACATAAAATATAGAGCATTCTAATTGAAAAACGCGCTTATTTTTCTTCATTTATTTAAAACATAAACACCGTCTAGATATTAAGAACCTTCACTCAAGAAGAATGCCTGTCTCTACAATTTACGAGATATGTGCAATAAAATTACTAATCTGCAAAAAATATATAGCCGTAATTGTTTCCAATTACTCGTAAACATGTCACACGTAATCCCTATTTACATAACGGGCTTATTGCATTAGCTTTTATAGCACTTAATGTACGCATTTAATTAAGCAAATACATACGTGGAATATTAATGGTATTGGATCGAATTAAATGTAATGGTACCATTAATTAGTTCCATAATTATAAGCTCCCGTACAAGCCTCGTGCTTACTCGCGATGCGAGCATGTCGGCGTCACTAGGTTGCGTCTAAGACTTACGCATCACGTTTATGTCACTGTCCCCAGTTTCCGCAGCAAACTACCGAAGTGGCAATTTAACACATGTACAAATAAACAATCAAGAACAGGAGGATTTGAAAATAATCGGAAACATTCAATTGTCTATAATCTTTTTATTTTAAATGTGTTGAGAAGATCTCATGTTGACCGACTGGAAGAGAAACGAAGGCAAGTTGTTTACCTTCATCGTCAAAAGAATCAACTATCAGGCTTACATCTGCTTCCGGTTGTTGACTTGTGTTGACTTCCCTTTATTTTCAATTAAGCATCATACGCAGTTGCTCTTGAGGGTGTTTGGGTCAGCCAATATAATTAACTGGCAAACTGATATTGTTGTATCCGCACTAAGCCGATATACTGTGGTCGGTACCATCCGTCAGTCCATTTGTCGGTTTTGCTCACAATCTGAGTTTCCCCTTCGTTCATCAAAGGAAGTTGTTTATATTTGACACGGAGGATGCCTATGCTTCCAAGAGGACAAGCAAGTTTTCGGACACAGAGTCTGACCCCTGTGTCGAGAGGTCAAGGTCAATGTCATAAGGTGAAATTTCTGTGCATTCTCGTTGTATCCTCATATCCTGAATTCCTTCATTGCCAGTTGAATGAGTGTGTTCATGTTATTTTCTTTCCTTCATTTCTGAGCTTTACGAGTCCTTAAATATTTTCATTTTTGTTAGCAAAGGCGCAGTCTTATACCAATCGTTTGACATAAGTGACGTAAATTTGTGAATACCTTGTACCTTGTGTCAAATGGGTAGCGACACGATTTTTTGACTAAATTTGGGTTGACACTAAGCTTGGAGATTGTCAACGTGAGGATCAAGTGATTTTGCTATTTTGCATTAGTCCTTCCATTATTTCTATCCAGTGAAGAAGGTAAGTCATTGTTTCTTTCTCTCTCTGTGTCCTTTAGATTGCCAGCGATTATAAGCTGCAAACGGTGTTTTACCCGTTGATAAGTTTCAGGCAATTTTACATTAACCCACAAATTTACATGGTACACATTTGCGGATAAATTATTCTTTAGGATATCTCTCGTGGAATATAACTCGGTAAGCATGAAAGGTTGTAGGCGATGGCTTTAATACTTATTTATTTTACATCGATTGTAACGAAAGCTCTCTAAACTTATTTTAATCACTATCGGTGTCTTCCTAGGTAGAACCAGTACTAAGCAAATGCAGATAAAGTGTCCTGTTCAGGGACA
Source organism: Cyrtodaria siliqua (assembly GCA_037043455.1). NCBI lineage: Eukaryota > Metazoa > Mollusca > Bivalvia > Adapedonta > Hiatellidae > Cyrtodaria > Cyrtodaria siliqua. Next base: position 25,549 of record JAWPHD010020204.1, on the reverse strand, counting down.
CAACACATATGGTCATGGCGGGGATCGAACCCACAACGTTTCGATCATGGGTCCAAAGCTCTACCACTAGACGACACAATTGTATATACAGAAAGTGGCTCTCTTAGATCCGGATTGGTCAATGTAAATAATAAGATCAGATCATCTGAGGGTTATTTATTATAGTTTACTACTTAGTGCAGATCAAAGTCATGGTTAATAGAAGTACAGTTTTAACATTTATCCCAACAATGGAACATAATTGTAACTTTTATCACATTACACGACTTCTGTGAGTGTAATACAGCCATGACTTGTTTATCCCAATACACTAGTGTATTAATTATGCAAATGAATACCGAATCACTGTGTTTGTACATGGTAGAACATTTAGTCCCGTTACTTTTATGGTATATCAAGTGATACGTTCAGACAAACCTTTTTCTTTTTTTTATCATAATTGAAATTTTAATTCAAATGCATGTAAGTTACGTTAAATTTGGTTGAAGGTGAAGCATTATTTTTAGCCGCATAACATATATGACGTCACTAAAACAACAATTTTCTCACGAATTGGCAACGTGTTAAAGTAAAATTGAGAACATTAAAGTGAAACTTTCACGTCGTAGAGGTAACATGATATACATGTATGAATAAAGGGAACATTTTGCCAAACTACGGAAAACGGCTTGAGAAATGTGGCAACGTAGAATTGGATATATCGCATTTCCGTATTGTTAATCACCAGTACCAATCTCTACCCGGAGTTGTCGTTCCTTGCATACACATACACCTCTGTCAATGTCTCACCAAATACAAAATTACAAAAGAAAACAATTAACATGTCGCCAGTTGTCAATCATTTATCCATTTCAACAAATCAAACCAGAACGATACCTCCGACAAACAACAGCACGTGTATAAAGCACGTGCAACTATGTTATATAAACTATTGTCAATATACTCCGACATCAACAATAGGGCGGAGATATCTAAGTACTGGCGACATGCTTGCTTGAAAGTAGAATATCGCTTAAGCCGGTGCTAGGAGGCGTGAGAGGTGTTGCACTTCACATTTGCTCTCATGAACAGACTCAATAAAACCGAGTCTGCTACTTTGTTTGTTGCTTCCAAAGGAACCCCTTTTCAGTATTTATTGGGTGTTTTAAATATACAGTAAATTATGCTCAGATTTATATCGCGGTAGATTAAAGGTTTGTACTTTGGTATATCACTCCGCCATCAAAACATTCAAAATAGGCACCACTAAATCGTTCCCATAGGTTACAGTACAGCATTTTGCTTACCAGCGCTTTCCAGTATCACATAGCTCTTAAAAACCTACCTTAATTTTATAACTAACTTAAAATATACATGTATATCAAAATGTAGAAAATAAGTCGTGTTTCTTTCGACTGTTTGCGTGTCAATCAGCAGCCGATAGTTGGGGGTGTCACGGTGTTGAAGTTCTGTTCGCCATTTTGATATTTTAGCTATGGTCATGTGACAAAGTATCGTGTGATCGCAGGCTACTTTCTTGGACATTGACAGAGGTCAATGTTATGGCCTCTGCGAGAGATTGCACCAGTACACGCTGCTTTAAGGTGTTCTTAGTTATCTTAGTAATCAACAATGCAGTTTATAAACAAAAACAAAGAAATCGTCGCTTAGATTAGCCGTTTTCATACGCTATGCTAGTTTTTTGTTTTCGTTGAATCTCTCTTAAAACAGACTACCCTCGTCAAACTGTACACGACTGTTTATAAATGTAGGTTTATGTGTCAAACGCATGTAGGCACTAGAAAACGACATCAGGTGTGAGTTCTTCGAGGCTACTTAAATTAGTTTACGCCAAAATAAAAAGAAGAAAAACACTTACCTCCATGGTTCTGGAAAAAACATACAAACTGGCAATTTTAGTACCAGTGCATTACGTATAATTACATTAGTATTGTAACGGAAAAACGCATTCGCTAAAGCTAGTGTAGCAAGGTGATAAATAGAATCTTACATTCGTGACTGTGTATTTTTTACTTTTATAATCACGTTGGATAAAAAGATCGAATACTCGGCAGCGCCTCCTATCCTACCATTTGATCCAATTCGTTTATATACACAGTCACTCACTGGTCCAATATTGGCAAGCGGACATATTGGCACCCTACTTATACCGTTCTAAATATACGATTATTCCGGAGATTTAAAAACAATTGATTTAAACCTCTTATTTTACAAGTATATCATGATAAATTACACATAATAGAAAGAAACACTGCTTAAATGTTTACCCTTCTTTCAATTAGGCGAGATGGAAAAACTCATACTTAAAAACAAATAGATAGGAGGTGTACATTTTTAATGTCTGCGTTTTTTTAAAAAAAAAAAATCCTTAAATGTGTGACATGTTGTCGTACTTTTTTGAAAATCCCATTGAAATAATAAAAATTATTGAGAATAAACACTGATAAGTCTCTACTATTACATTGTGTATTATGTATCTATATTACACTTTTAACATTGACATGTTGACTCATATATCGCATTTATAAAATTAAATTTGATTGATGAAAGAAATGGAACAAATTATATCATTTCATCTGCCATAAGATTAAACAGTTTAACACTTTGCCTTGTTCGTACTCTTCACACCGCTTTTCACATATAAAAAAATCTGAAGTCGGTGATGATTAGTCGGCGATAAACAGTTCAGCAATGTCTGATATTTGAACGGTTATACATTTAATTATATAATTTTATACGTATAGATAAATATCGAAATAAATGGATTCTCAACACATTCATATCAATATTTCGTCCTTCGTTATGAAAAGATGATTCATTTTATATCTTCGTTATCCCATTATGTATCAAAGGAGGCTATTAAAAAATGAAGACCGTGAAACTCGATCGTCTAATTTTATCCGCGAAATCAAGGTCGAAATATTGATATATCGAAACTTAATATCAAATTGATGACACAAGATCGGGCACATTATTAGATTTGAGATAAAAAAGTTATACATTTTTAATATTAAGGCGTGTTTTATAGCGCCAAATCACATTTAAACGAGACATTTCTTTTGTAATTTAACAACTTTTGTCATGTGGAAATTGAAGATTAATGTTGATACTGAAAATGCAATAAATAGCCTCATAACTAGTTGATTCGTTGTATGACTTTGAAACAGTTGTTACATCTTAATGTGTAAAGACAATATAAAAAGAACATTGGTGCAGCGCATCAAATTCGCTGGAAAATCTCGACTTATATGGTCCTTTGGGATCATCAACTGTTTCAAAGTCATACAACAGTTGCTATGAGGCGTGAGATGTGTTGCACTACACATTACCTCTCATGAACAGACTCAATGCAACCGAGTCTGCTACTTTTATCTCTTAATTGTGTTTGTTGTTTCCAATGGACCCCCTTTTCAATATTTATTGACATTCACACTAGCGTTTGTTTAGTGCTTTTTGCCGCCACGGCCCTAAAAGTCGCTCCGACTACAAATCAGTAGTGTATTACTTACTGGTCCTTTGCGATCATCAAGCCCAATATGCGTGGCTTTAAAGTATTATACCGCTTAAGCCGGTGCTAGGAGGCATGGGAGGTGATGCACTTGACATTACCTCTCATGAACAGATTCAATAAAACCGAGTCTGCTACTTTTATCTCTTGCTTGTATGTGTTGCTTTTGATCCCCTTTTTATTTATTTATTATAATAATAGATTAATGTATAAGTTAAAACGGTGAATCGAGTTTCTGTACTTTACAAAGGTAATTACCGCCTCATTTAGGATAAAGTCTTGCATACATTCACAGACCTAATTGTTATTAGGTATGTGATACAGTCCGTAAAAAAGGAACTGAATTATTGTGTAACGCCTCATCAACGCAGTATGTTATTTCAAGCCGCTGGTTTCCCTTTCAAGAATTTAATGTTATTTTATGCAGAATTATTCACAATTAACCGGAATAAAGCACCCTATCAGGTTCACCCTATCAAAACAGGAATTTGGAAGAAATCACAATTTTGGTTATAACGAAATGCATACATCAGTTCTAGGTAAAGGTTTACCACCACCAAGTGCATTTTTATGGAAATGGGATTTATAAGTAGGGGGAAACTGCCCATTTCTGTTCGATTTTATTGTCGTATGTATAAGAAGCGTATTAATAGGATTTACTGGATCACTGATGAGCATTTTCGAAATTTCGACTCTATGCTTATACTTTGTGAGCAACTATCAATGAAAACAGCTGTACCCTTGACCTGTTTAGTAAACAAACAAGAACTTTCTTACATGGCTTGTGACACCACCATTTCTGGTGATTTTTCAAGCGGACAAATAGTTTTCTATATGAAAATTACACTGCTGCATTATCCATACTTCAGTTGAAGTTGCAGCAAATCATTAATATGTGACACTTTAACATTGATGTCAATGGGGAAACTAATTGGTGGTTTCATACCTAAATCGTATTCACATACAGTTTTACTCATCATATCTATTCCAGTCAAAATGTAGTCATAAACTAAGTTAGTTTGCTTCAAGTAGTGTAGATAGTGTAGAACACGCACCACTCCTTTCAATGCACAGAACCAAGAATAATCATAGATATATTCGCCTCGCTCCCGCCCGGAGAAAAACAATGGCTTATTTTGGTAAGTGAGACAATTTTTAAATGAGTTATTTCAAAGAGGGGGGTGGGGTAGGGTGGGGTAGGGTGTGGGAGATAGGATGGTGGCTTCAGTAAAAAATGACACATTTGGTGATAATATTAAATACTTATAAAGTATGTATCAACTCTGTTAATGGTTAAACTAACCATTATCCATTTTAATTATTTTTAAAAAAAAGATGCAATCGTCTTTTTTAAGTAATTTAAGTAGAAAAAATTAATGCATTCAACCATTGATCTAATAACAAAATTAAAAATATCATTTTTTAATTTTTCCTTAAAAACCAAGCAACTGACGTAGTGAAACTTTCCTTCAAACTATTTGTTTGCCTAAAATGTTAAAGTAATGAAAATACCATCATTAGAAAGAGAAATAAAGTTGTGACGGGTTTTGACATAAATGAAAATTGTATGCAAAAATCTCTTCATGATATTTCCGCTTAAAATCGGGCAATAATTTGTGAAATAGTTGCATTGTGCCACCTGAACTTTAGATACATTTCACAGTTTCCTATATTGTTCTTACTAGATCTGTGATTCAACTTAGAAATAACACATTCATTGTATGCGTTTTCTTCAAATGAATCATTACGTTGTCCGAGTATTAACTTCCATACCCCATCCAACCCCTTCCCCAAGAAGCGAAAACGGGGTTGCTGGGGTATGAAATAAAACCTTAATTTTGGCTTAAAAAGTTTTCATATTGTAAAATTAAAACATTCAATAGGTAATTTTAAAAAGGTTATCGCATTTTTTCAGTAAAAAAAGTTTTTAAACATGCTTTATTGTCGAAATATCCGTTATAAAATCCTGCTAATATAAGCTTTTCCATCGCTTAATGGAATTAAGGCGGGTCCACGTAATGGTAAATGAGTGCACGGCAGTTGAAAGGTCAATTATGCATAAGTTATAAATAAATACATTTTTATCCAATTTCTTTGATAAGTGTCTAGTTATGAACTTTTAACCCACGTGCAGTCCCATGTTACACTTAAACAAAGGACTATACGCGCTATATTGAGGCATATCTATTTCACTTTGTGCTTGTTCAATTCTTAATGATCAGCTTTACATTATTAATAAATGCTTTTAAGAACAAAATAGAGTAAACGGTGAAAAAATGTATTTATGTGATATGTCACAGATTTGTCTGCTTATGACGGAGCAACATTTCAATAATGGTTTTAATTCTTTTGTTCTGTTGATTTTAGTTAATCAACTCGCATATAAAATGACACATAGATGACCTTTTCACTTTTTGTTTTACTAACCATAGCCGTGATGCTAAAATGTAATGTGGTGGTCAATACATGTTTGTCCGTCGGAACTTTTAAAGAATAAATGAATGAATGTCTTTATTTATCGAGGGTGACGCAATTAGTTTAAACTAATTTTACTTAGGGCATTCAATACATTTTGTTATTGGAGGTAGTTGAGTTCCCTAGATATTTGTTCCGTTTTTGTATGTGATATAGATAACTAAATCATGCACGTTAAACTAGCCTAGCGTTTTCCATAGCCAGTGGAAAGATCGAACTATCAAATTCAATCTTTAATTTGTTAAGAAGAGTGGGGCGAACTTTCGATCTTGAATGACAAGACATGAACCACAGTTACTGAGTGGACTTTGGATGGTTGGGAATCAGAGTTATGGTACGATGTGTTTGGTTTACATGTTTATGAATAGGTTGATAACTTTAGACAATGTCTCCATTGAATAGGTTGATAACTTTAGACAATGTCTCCATGGGGTGCAGTATTTTCTTTCCGATACGCTTCAATAGTTTGCCTGTTAAAGTTGGTCAGACAATAGTAAATTACTTTTATGCATTTGTTTCGCAGTTTTTGACACCTAAGACCTGTATTTGCAGTTATCCTGTTGAAATGGTGGTTCCAGAACATATACTATGAAGACAAGACGGGCGCATGAACCGAACGATGCCATGATAGCGATCACCAGTTCTTTGACTAAGATAAAAAAAAAAGTCTATAGGACCCAAATGTATTCTACCCTTTCCCCCCGACACTGTGACACTTATCAGACGGAGTTAATGTACTGATGTGTATGTAGTCGGTCTCGGTGGAATAGTAAAAAAACATTACGTACAGCATCAGCTTGTATATAAGTAAATATCGCTCAACAAAGATTACCCGCACCTTCATTAATTTTACAGAGTTTTTAAGAAGATCGAAATCGATAATGATCACAATTTTTTTAGAACTTCATATGGTCGTGATGCCGCCGATAGTCTTGCCAAAGTGGATAAGTAATATAAGAGATATTATTCAAATGTAAGCATTACGATAATAGAGACTGAATACCGCGAGTATACGAACAGTTCGCCCAGTGTATGTCCTCATTCGACGAACAAGGGGGAAAGCGTCTAGTGCAAGAACACACCGACGAAAATCATTGGTCCCGTTGAGAACCCGGGTCCTGGTCCCGTTGAGAACCCGGGTCCTGGTCCCGTTGAGAACCCGGGTCCTGGTCCCGTTTAGAACCCGGGTCCTTTGTAGTAAGTACTACCTATCTCCTACTGAGTTCGAAGAAAACAAGATTTTCTGAAATATTTTACTGCACAAATAGTTTGGTCTGGTCTGGAAATAAAACTTGTCGACTTGTCGAGTTCAGATACATACAGTTTTCCTATAATACATATAAAGCGTAAATATTAATTAATACGGGGTTCAACTGTATTTCAATAAAACTACCAAAACAAGTACGTTAAATAAAGCACGATATGAACTAATATTTATGATTATCGGTTTTATATTTATATTTTTATATTCCCAACTTTTAGAAAAGATTGCGGCGCTGTGATCTAGTCTCGTAACCAAAAAGGCTGCGAGTTTAAAACTTTGCCACTGGAACCTGACGAAACATTGCGCTTGTTAACTTGAGCAAGTCAGCCAATGCGACGGCTACGTCCACTGGAAGGGGCGTTAACATGGTGGTCCCTTTTACTGAAGTCTATTCCTCCGGTCATGACAAAGAACAAGAGGAATATATTTGTTAATCCCATATTTCTCTGCTTCCTAACCTGAACCCCTCCATCCATCCATCCATCCATCCACCACCTCTCTCTCTTTCTCTCTCTCTCTCTCTCTCTCTCTCTCTCTCTCTCTCTCTTTGTCTTTGACGGTTCTGTTGAAATGGATATGGAAGCCGCCATTTTTAGAGCTATGACATCACAGTTCTAAATGACCATATATGGAATATTGATAAATATGAATATTTATCCATTTATAGGGGGGAAAATTAATGTAACTGTATGAAGAATATGTATAACTAATGACAGTAATGCTTTATATGACCAGTTAAGGAGTTTGCAGTGATTTGCAGTGATTTGCTTTGCTTTAAATTATATTTATCAATATTGCATATATGGTCATATGGAAATATGACGTCATAGTTTTCAAAATGGCGGCTCTCATATCCATTTTAGAACAACTCTCAAATGGTCATATCTTTTTTGTTATCATCCGATTTTGATAATTATTTCACCTTTTTGCAAGATTTTCAGAACTCTCAATAAAAGAGCTTGTTTGTCTGTGTCGCTATATTCCCTTTAAACTGACAATATCAAGATGTTTGCTTCTTTTAGATGACACGTGGCAATGATATATGCTTTCTATGTTTCAAAATAATATTTGTTTACACTAACTGCGACATGTAGACTAGTACTAACAGTATCTATTATACATTAAGATATACAATTTATAGATATAGTGTATATGTATACTTTATTCTTTTTCTAGATTTACGAAACTATTGAAGAAGACACAAATACCTTGTTATCAATATGTCAACATTCTTAGACACGTCCAAACCATGTCTTGTTTTCGATTTGATACACAGTATTTTTAATATTTTGAACTTGTTTACCGAACGGATGTTTCGATTAGTATCAGTACTTTTTTATATATATAATATCTGTAATCTCTTTCCAATAAAAGACACCGTCGAACAAAGTAATTAACCCAATAAGCGTATCAAAAATAAAATAAATGTAATCTAAAACCTGAAAGCACCCTTAAGAAAGTGATCTTCCGGTGATAGTCTGTTACGTTTTATCATGCTAAGGAGTGCTTTGTTTCAATGGGCGACAAGTTCATTGTTTTATACTAAATTCGTGTTGACGCTAAATCAAATAATTTTGAAGGGTATCGAATTATCCCAACGTTTTGATTACCTTTCATTAGTTGAATCAAAAGATAAATGAAGTGCGTCTTTCGGGGGTAGTTCGTAATAATTAAAACAAATATTGCGGATTTGAGAACAATAAAGAAATGATCAAACGATATGGGTTGATACCGAATTAGCATTGGTTCGGTATGACGATTGTTCCAATTGGTTAATTCGATTAAGACGTTGAGCATGGATAACAGATTAGATTTAAATTACACTCCAATGTCAAAACAAAAGGTGTTAATGGCTGTTTTCTTGTTATAACGTTTAATCAATCCATGGCTGTCAGCAAAATCGCATAGTTCAGTGAAAAATCTTAATATGGCATATGAAATCAAGTACCGGTATATGGTAAAAACGTGCGGTTTAATACTATTTTATTGCAGATATGTTACAATACATAAATTCAACATCAAAATATTCATAGCAACATATGCAAATGGATTGAACTACAAGTTATTACAACATTAGTTACAGTTCTCTCCATGTAAACGTACGTGAATCCAGTTATAAACCCCTCCAGTTAAAATCCATCGAAGGTATCCTATTGTCAACACTTTTAAGTGTGTGATGTCTCTCTTTTCACTATAGAAGTGTGTATTAACTTGTACTAGTATTTGTTTGTTTAAAGGGACTGACGGCGAAGTGGAATAATTATGTTTGTCAATATAAATATGAATACAGCCATCCTAATAATTATGAACTATTAAACTAGGTCACATGATCCGTATTAGTTTTTTTTATAGAAATAGTTCTATCTGGAAAACTCGCTGACTTGGCTAGTGCAGAACTCAGTGACCGTATACGTAAATAGATAGGTGATTTCATATAAGATTGAATAAAACGCATAATATATGTTTAAAGGGGTGCGGTGCATCCGTTTTTAAGTGGCGGTCTATATTTTCTAATTTTAAGTGGTTCAAGCATAATGAATGAGCTTAAACCTGACCCCTTATTTACAATGAAATTCATTTTTTACAGCAATACATGCTAACTTTAGGTTGCGCACTATGGTTAATTTCAGGATTTTGACATTTTAATTTGTTAAGCTTTCTTTGTAGAAAAAGCCTATGTACCCAGTTTAAGTTCTTCAGCATGGTTAACACGGGCAATACCTTTTTGGGTTAGAATTAATGAATGAATGTTGTTTTACGGCACGTCGACACATACATAGGTCATACTGTGCGCACAAACTGATGAAAGATGAAGAAATGAAGTAGTAATTAAAACGTATTGTAAATATATAAATATAACACTATTTACAAATAAGGGATGATATGGTAGTAATATGAGCTATATATGTAAATCAACAAATGCCCGTCAACGGGTATATAAACAAGTAAATATATATAAGAACATATTATAATGATTTATATAGTCTGATTTCTTTCAGGAAATCTAAAACAAAACTAAAATCTATAGTATCAAATAACTCTTTCATAGTGTTAACTTGACGCATAGGATCAAAATCTACACATTCAAAGAAGATATGTTTGACCTTTAACGGTGCAAAGCAGGATATACATTCTGGTAATTGCTCACCTTGAAATAAATATGAATGCGCATAACGTGTAAGCCCTACCTGCACCGGGCTAGGACAACTTCTTCTCGACGAATGGGTCTACTAGACTGAGAACGCCATTCTCCAAGTAACGGTTTAATTGAATGGAGTTTACATCCCAAGCGTTCGAATATATGTGTTAATACAATTTTTAAAATCAGCATAAGGTAATTTGGCATTAGATATATGTAAACATAATGCTGCTTTAGCAGCACTATCAGCTCTATCATTACCACGTATTCCTACATGGCTTGGAATCCAGCAGAAAATAATAACATTATCAACTATACGAGAATTGTACTTTTCTTAAAGTTGAAGCACAACTGGGTTATCATGTTTCATATTACCCAGGTCTTGAAGAGATGAAAGAGAATCAGAAAAAAATACAAAATGGTCATCATCAGATTCCTGAATATAGTTCAATTGCCTTAAGTTCAGCTGAAAAGATAGACGCCTTGTCAGGCAGGCGGCTCTTTATGCTGTGTTTGTGAACAACAGCTGCTGCAGCTACCTTATCTCCATCTTTAGAACCATCTGTGTATATATGTTGGAAGTTACTGTATTTCGATTTAATTTCATTGCATTTGCTTTGAACGACAGTAGGGTCTGTACTGGATGTGTTACTATTACAAAGATCAAAAACGATACTTACTAGGAAATCTATAGCCTTCCGTTTTTTAACTTCTCTGCGGATGTACACATTTTGGAAACAGAGAATCCCAGTCGCCACTTTTATACAATATAGTTATTAGAACGTGTTCCAGCCATTTAATTCTTTAAAACTGTGATTCTGTACATGTTCGTACAAAAAGAAAACCCGACAGTGTCCTGTTAAAACTGAAATACCATTTAAATATTTTGTGACAGGGACAGGGCGTAGCGTGGCATACTCCCTTACTCCCGGGAGTAGTTGAAAAAATAAAACAATCGCACTAACAGCTAAGGTCATATTTGAAAATTGCAATACAAATTCAGAAAGGGGAGTGGGAGTATGGGTGGAAAATTACCAAGTTTTTGCGAGCATAAAATGTCTCTATTCCTTACAAAAGTTCGAGCACCATTCTAGTCCAAAGATGAAACTAATATCCCCCCTCAGCTCCACTCCACCCTTCTGGAATCTAATAACAAACCCTCTCTCACTTGTTGCTTAGCATCTTGTATTAGGAGTATGTTGAAAACAGGTCACGCTACGCCTCTGAGGGGTGTCCGTGGCCGAGTGGTGGAAGTGTCTTGCTCCTCACCGCTGCATGTGTGTTCGATCCCTAAAGGATCTAGGAATCTTTATGTGAGGACGCATGTGTTCGATCCCACAAGGGCCTATGAATCGTTATGTGAGGAAGCTATCCAGCTGGTTTCCGGAACGTCGGTGGTTCTATCTAGGTGCCCGCCCGTGCACGAAAATTGCCCAGAGGGGCACGTGGGTCTTCCTACACCAATGGAAGCTGGAAAGTCGCCATATGACCTTAGCTGTTAGTGCGACTATAAACTCCAATTCAATTCAATTGTGACGGCATCATCAGAAGTTCAATGGATAAAGCCTTGCATTTTAGAGCTAAAGATCACATGGGTTCAAGCCACGACTATGGAATGTCTGGTGGGAGGGACTTCCTACGCTTCATGACCTAAATCTGCTTAAATGTCTGGAATAGAGCATAACATTCCCAGAATGGTGGCCATACATTATTAATATTCACAAATGATATTGCCCTATAAATGGTTCGTGTATGGTGTTTAACTTCGCCTTTAACAATGTTTAGTCATCCCCCGACGGTGTCTGCTTGGAGCAGTAAGCTCAATGTTCAACATTAAAGTCCTGACACACTGGAATCAATGTTAAAAAGATTATCAAAATCATTTTGCAAGGCACTGCATGTTTATTGGTTGACCCGTTTACAGTTCGCCACTATGCTTTCCTCTTTGATTGTGCGATGAGCGGACAGATTGTGGACCCTATGATGACGTTTACCTAAATCCTCAAACGACGGTCGCGTTTGATGTTTGTCTTAATTATTATCTTGTTGCACCCTTAACGTTTTGTTCTCTTGTTCTGGCTTCTGCCAAGTCATTGCTTTGTAGATTTCTAGTGGTTTTTTTGCTTTTATTGTTCTTGTATTCATATATATATGATCATTTATGTGGTATACTTATATTGCCTATTAATGCTTGTTTGTTAGAGAATATACTAGTAACCTGGCGGTGGGTATCTTTATTTACACTGTCCCGTTTCATTGGGATGACAATAGGATAAGAGTGAAGTTTGGTGACCCTATAACCTATAATCCCCAGCGGCCTTTTATGCCACTAACCGTTCCAAGGCGATAGGCCTATTGGCAGCCCTTTTATATTTGTGATGTCATATCTTGCGTTTTATGTGCTTGTTTTGGGTTAACTGTAGTCCTTGCTTGAGTTCGAATTTTATCTCTACTTGTATCACAAAGTGCTCTTTTGTAAATGTGTATTGTCCACATAACTCGTATTTGATACAAATAGCTTAAATTTATTTTATTTCAATTATGTCTTAGTTGATTAATGCCGTGGTTATAAACAGTTGTATCGATATAAACTAGAGATTACCGATTTCTGCACAGTGATCAGCGCAAATGCAAACATTTCTGGCATGCATAAAAAAAAATCCCTGCAAACTTTGTTGAAAATAGTAACACCTGCGTGTACTTCAATTTCTTGTTTTTAAAAAGAAATTTATGTAGGGTCGATATGTTATTAATTGTCATGCATAAAAATCACCAATGGAACAATGGTCTAATAGCCTCCCATTACCTACTTTGTATCAACCATTTCTTCGATATAAGTTTATTGACTAACTATATTTTGATTTGCCAATAATAATTGTCTATGATCTGACCCGTAGTACCTTAATTACATTGTTCTCAGTCAGACTTTAATGAATTTGAATTGGTGTTAACAGGTTGATATAGCTGGCATGAGCTTTGAAATATTTGTTGAAATGCAATATTGATGTTTATCAATTGTTATATTGTTTTTGAACAGTAGATATAACTTGATGAAATATAATCTTGGCGGTAAAACAATAGGCGGTCATTCAAAGGCGGTCTTTAATACATACATAGGCAATACCGTTTTCGCAATTGATTAATCTAATTTAAGATTGTTTTCAAGTTTTTTAAAAGGCACATAACTTATATTGGAGGAGTTAGTATTATATTCGATATGTTTTTTTAAATTATATCTATACACATGTTTCTCCAACAACCTGTGATACGACATTATTACTGTGATTCAACATTATTACTGTGATACAACATTATTATAATACATATATTTACATACACTTGATACTTTCCGTTGAAACAAAAACAGCGATTAATTTCGAATAATGCCTACCATCTTCAGGATGGCTCAGATTTTCGTACTACATGTATTGACTTTGCTAAACTCGGGAATAGAGGGCGAGACTTCCTATTTTTATTTTTTTTATTATTTTCTATGTTCTACTTTCATACTCTTTAACATGTTTGTTTATTCCCTTAGGTTGTCCAGATTAAGACTTTCACTAGAATCTGAGGCATTTAAATAATATATGCGAAATAATCATTAAATCATCCGTAATATACCTATTTCCAATATTTCTTAGGTTTTCAGGACTTTTGCTATATTTTTGTTCCCTGGGCAATTTCTAATGGGGTTTATGTTTTTCGACCTATTAGTTTTTAGCATGGTGAACAAGGCATGGTGAACTTGTTCATCAAGGTTTAGTAACCGTGTTTTTTCACGAATCCTAACTACAGCCTCACTGATGAATCGACGCATTGCCTGAAAAAGAAGACCCATATTTTAACAGGTGTTTCTTCTTTTCTAGTGCGGATACAAATAAGGTAATATCATTCAGAAATTTCAAATAATTGCTTCGATACATTGTTTAAGTTATATATTGTTTATGTAGCTATTTCATCTATTGCTGTGCGTTCTATAAATAGATCAATCATCATCATCACGTGATCTTGCGTAAAATGTATTCATACGCTGTATGAATTTCTTTGCAAATAAAAGATTTTGTAGGCTCATTATGTTTTGGTCATGTAGAATAAAAAATATTAATATTTGTCAATTTTAATTCGGACACCTAGACCCCCATAAAAAGCCTGATGTACTGCCTTTAAGACTTAAGTCGGTAAACAAATTGTTTGTGTGTCACTGTGTGTGTGTGTGTGTGTGGAGAGTGGGGGGATTTTTTAAACGATTTTTACGACTTTTATCTATGCGTCAATTTGGTAGAGGTAGACCTCATCTGTTTGGAAACAAACTCGTAGAACCACAGTCCTTCCGCGCGTTATTGAGTAGCTGTCAAACATTCGTCAATGTGCAAACGTGGAACAAGCGGGACTCGAGCGTATGACTGTAGCATTGAGAGATATACATTACACAAACAAGAGTAGATCAAACACAAATATGTTATCTTTTATTACAATTTTCAAATTACATGCAAAACTGATTGAATTATATTCTGTTAAGGCCAAAACACAAATATGTTTAAAAACAAAACAAAGCAGCAAAATAACGAAGGGGTAAAAAGTTGATGTGTCGGGGGTAAAAAGGCGATTCGGTTGGGTGACAGGAAACAAAACACTTTCTTGTTTAGGTCTTAGGTAGTAAACGGAATTTACCGTGACTGGTGATTATTGTCAACAAACGATTTGTCGAAAATCCACGTAAAAATTACAATTAGGGATATGAATCGTGAAATTATCAGTAGCATAGCTACCTATTAGGCCAAAAGGCACGGGCCTTCACATCATGTTCACATACATGGTTGACAAATATAACAACGAAATAATTGTGTATGAACATCATGTTCACTCCGAGTTGTGAGATTAAATCACAACGGTATCCCGAGAAAAGTGGTACTCCGAGTTGTGAGAATGAACTACAACGGTATCCCGAGACCAGTGGTATTGCGAGTTGTGAGAATAAATAACAACGGTACCCCGAGACCAGGGATACTCCGAGTTGTGAGATTAAAATCAAATGAGCACAAAGAGTTATAAGTTATGTTTTGTATATGTCTCTACTACAAGTTGTGTGTAAAACATATGTTCTTTTAGTTGAAGGTCACACTTTTTGGAACAAGGAAACTGTGTCACTTTACAGCGATAGTCAATGTTTAAATTTGTATATTATAAATCTTTGTGCAGCGGGTGATATGGCTGTCTTTCAGACTACACTCGTGTTCATTTGATTTGAATCATACTTGCATAGTATGTCGATATAAATGCAAGGTTGTTTCCTATTTTAATTCATCTATGTTGGTCAAAGGGTCTATGAATTACCTCCCATTGAATTGGCAAAATTAGCCGTCTTGACCTTTTTGACGCTATATTCATTTCTAATGACTCAAACTTTGACAGGTGATGACAGGTGATGTTTTTCGATACACTTTAACACCTGTGAAGATATGGTTCAGATATGATAAAGCGTTTCGGAGATTAATTTTCATTATAACCAATCATTCCTTTTGTTCCCTTCTTTATTCCTGTATATACCTTACCTTATCTTGTTTTAATCGCCATACTTCCAGATACATTAAACAATGCATTGATGTATTATTACATGCAATGATGTATTATTATTAAGAAGAGCTGACACATGTTCAGTCCATCCATGTCATGCGTGATTGCAAAGAAACCTTCCATTACATGGATGAACAAATCATAGTTCACCATGCTCTCAGTACCTTCGGTACTTTGATTTTCTAGAGCTTTCAGCCGAGTTGAGGCCTTTAGCATTTGTAACCTTTGTATAACTAAAAAATAACTACACCGTTAAAACAAACCTCAAAAAAAAAGTATTATCTTTATCATGATCTACTTTTAAAATATAAAAGAAATTTAAGAAATATTTTGTGACAATGTTTATGGTGACGTTATTTGTTCGTGTGTTTGTTTGTATGGTGTTTTACGTAATTTTCAACACATGTAAGGTTATATATGACGGTCGATTTTTTTTGTGGTGGAGGCAGACCACCCACTTTTCCTGGGCAGAACCAGTAATATACACCTCCAGTCATCCATAAGACTATTCGTAAGATCCTTGATCATGCTCGCTTTCAAACATTATTTATTAAAGGAGTTAGATGGTTTATCAAACGAGGTTATGACCCTGTTGTTTTACAAAACATCGACTGTTTAGTGGTTGACTTATTTACAGTTCTCCACTATTCTTTCCTCTTTGTGCTCTTTGTGCGCCCTCACCGCTGTAGGTTCGATCCCTCAGGGGCCTAGGAATCTTTATGTGAGGAAGCTATCCAGCTGGCTTGCGGAACGTCGGTGGTTCTACCCAGGTGCCCGCCCGTGCACGAAAATTGCCCGGAGGGGCACCTGGGGTCTTCCTCCACCAGTGGAAGCTGGAAAGTCGCCATATGACCTTAGCTGTTGGTGCGACTATAAAATCCAATTCAATTCAATTCCTCTTTATGCGATGACCCGACATATTATGGACCATATGATGACGTCTACCTAAATCCTAAAAGGGGTGCTAACGGGCAATGTTTGTATTGAAGCCTGTCTTGACCCTTAACGGTTTGTGCTCGTGTTGCTCTGGCTTCTGCCAAGTCATTGAGTACTTGATTTATGGCATTCTAGACTTCTTGTTTATATATACATGATCATGTTGGTGTTTTGTTTATATTGTCTATTAATGCTGCTTACTTTGTTAGAGGATATAGTCTAGCGGGATTACTTTAGTAAGACTGTTCGAATGGCAATTTGGTAAGCATGAGGTTTGGTGCACCTCGTTTAACACAGCCTCTCCCTCTCCCACCAGCGGTCTTTTTGCCACAGATCCTTCCATGGCGGTGCATGTACTCTCTTGTACACAATTTTATGTTTGTGGTGTCGCGTACGTAACTTCTATGTATTATTGTAATCGACTTTTGTTTTGGTTTCGTCTGTTCTGTTGATGCTTCATTTCCTGATCAACTTTTAAACCTACTCTAAAGCATGTGTCAAATAATCGTTTTGTTCTATTAGTGAGAATGTGTGTGTCTCCAATGTGCACACTATCTTATATACCTTGCTCTTTTACCTCAGGAATCGGCCAACATGGCTATGTGTTGTTTGTATTATTTTTGTTTTGTATATGTGTATGCTTACCTGCAGACTGGTACATTAAGAATAGCATTATTCCAGGAGTTTATAGGAGCATTTACATCGGTCATACTTTCTATAGGGTAAGGGCAGAAGTTTCAGTTAAACGTGGACATACATTAAAACAGTTCAGTATACTATTTATGTATATGCATCTCCTGATATATAAATATATATATATATAAACAAGAAAAGATATAACGTAAACGTTATATATGTGGACAGTTCTATGCGAGTGATTTTTTGAAGAGGGTAGTTTTGCATACGCAAACCAAAGCTTCCATTCGATATAAGCTACTTACCCATTCAGTTTCATTCCGATATCGCATTCCTAACTAAAGTTATTGAGCGGAAACCATTTTTCTATTTTTAATAACAGTGACCTTGACGTTGACCCCAAATGCAATCTCAAACTTGCTTTTCATACAAGCTATGTACGCATCAAGTTTCAGGCCAATATCATTACTGACTAAAGTTATTGAGCGGAAACCATTTTTCTATGTTTAGTAATACCTGAATGTATCCAGACTTCTACAATGTATCCAAACTTCCACAAACCAAAATGGCGGACAATTCTTTCTTTTCAAAAAACCCGTAAACGTTCGGTAAACCTCGTCTATTTCCGTAAACGATTTCCGGACCAATACGATAAATTACTTTTGTACCTACTACTATATAACGATTAAAACCTAGTATATTTCCGTAAAAGAATGCGAGACTGGTTCGGTAATTTCCGTAAATCACTTTTGTACCTACTAATTTATAACGATTAAAACCTCGTATATTTCCGTAAAAAATGCGAGACTGGTTCGCTAATTTCCGTAAATCATCAAAACAACTAGACTTGTCCAGAAAAAGAAGAAATAAAGTGCATTGTTACATAGACTGGCTAGTACCCATTTGCACTATATTAAATATATTGGATCATTTATTTCACGTATATTATCTGGTTTATTTGAGTAAATGTAGTCCATAAATGTTCGTTTTATATTGTGAACTGATTTATATCTCCCATAATAATGATTTTTTGTTCGCCATGTCCTGATGCTTTTTGAATTTCCTGCTCAAAACCTTAAAAAAAAAACTGGTTTCATAGCGTATAATTGAATTGTGTAAGTAATTGTTAAGAAAGTTGCCAACTTAATTATTTAGTGATCTTTATAACAACGTGTGCGTTAATATCCTAACTTCAAACACCTTAACACATGTGCAATACTCACAGATACACTGTGGCACACTAGGCAGTATGTAGCCAGTTGTTTCTGTAACGCATATGTGTATTGGTTATTGACTGTGAGAACTTGCTTTGTGAATTTCTAATTTGTAATTTTATATTCATATGTACATGATCATCTTTACGAAATACTTATAAATGCTTGCCTAGTTTGTTAGCGGATATGGCTTGTCGAGGATTTCTTTATTTACATTATTTACACTGCCACATGTTATTGGGATGTCAATAGGGTAAGATGAGGTTTGGTGCACTCTAGAACCTGGTTTAGACCACCAGCGGCCGTTTTGCCACTGACCGTTTGAAGGCGGTACCCCTATAGTAAACCCATTTACCTTTGACGTGTTGCATACTTTGCTATTTTTCGTTGTAATTGTTTTTTCAGTGTTTTTTTGTTTCGTATGCGTGTTTTTGGTTGACTGTGGTCCTTGAATGCTACTTGTCCTGTTTGGCTGTTATATCTACTTGTGTCATGGCGGCAAAGTGGGCATTGATAAGAAGGCTAACCAATCAAGTTTGAGCATATTTTATAAACCATGTTCAATACCTCCACAATGATAATTATTATATCATGTTAGGTTAAAGGAAAAAACCGTCATAGTAACAATTGTTTTATATTCGCGCTATTTTAGGTTATCGCTCGTTTACAGATTCAACATCTTAAGGTAGCGCATCTGTATCTATTCCTTGACTGGAAATAAAATATGTTCAACACAAATGTAACATTTAATTTTTATTTAAATAATTTTAAGATTATCAACATTCACAAGTATAGTTCACATATGTACACAATGAGGACAATATACATAATTTAAAATATCGAATATGGTTAATGAAGTTACCTATATATACTATCATGATTTTAAATGATTGATTTCAGAAACTAAATGGATATTTATTGAATTATATGAACATTTAAAAAAACATAAAGAAGGACATGCGCATCTAATTATCAGATTACACTCATTATCATAAATTGCACGTGTTGGTGATTTTAACAGTAAAACGCCATTTGCATTACAGCATCATTAGCTGTGTTTATAAGCGGTGATATACCGCTTAGAATACCCTTAGACTTAAACATTATGTCTCCTAGACGGGTTGCTTACAATTAGACTGTTTGTCGTCTATGAATTACACTTAAACGTTTTGCAGTCTACGAATTACTCCTACACTGGCTACTTACACTTAGCCTGCTGGCAGTCTAAGAATTACTCTTCTATAAGACTGGTTGCAGTCTTTGAATTACGCTTGCACGTGTGCAGTCTAAGAATTACTCTTCTATAAGACTGGTTGCAGTCTTTGAATTACGCTTGCACTTGTGCAGTCTAAGAATTACTCTTCTATAAGACTGGTTGCAGTCTTTGAATTACGCTTGCACTGGTGCAGTCTAAGAATTACTCTTAGAATGCTTGTAGTCTATGAATAACTCTTAGACTGGATACGTACACTTAGACTGGTTGCAGACTATGAATTACTCTTAGACAGTATATTATTTACTCTTAGGCTGATTGCAATCTATGAATTACCTTTCCTCAGACTAATAGTTACTCTTAGACTGGTTGCTATAAGATATAAGAATGCAAGTGGAGAAAACGGCTTCTTTCAGTATACCCATCAATACGTTGTATTTAGAGATAATGTGCAGGTAACATAAGGGACAGATACCAGTCTAAACTTACGTTCGCAATCGTTTTCATGCTATGCGGGGGGTTGTTTACTCAATATGTTTATTTTCTGTACCAATATTAAGCTGCACATGTCCTTCGTGTTCAAACTTTATTGCACAATACCTTTAAAAATACATGTTGTATGTCATGTATCTGATATGCCTAATATATCCTTTGTAAAAGGAAACTTGAATAAAAAATATGTGTTTAAAAAAGGCCATAGTTTGTAAATGTTTTAGACAACTGAAATTCAGAAGTAAAACAAAGAAAAATAGGCTATCAAAATCATAAATTTGCCTCGTATAACTAGTTTTGTTAATTGAAGTAGTATTCGTCGTTTTAAATGGAATGTAGACACTCAGCCAAACAATTTATTATTTTTTTATTTTTGAGAGTTCTGAAAAAAAGCACTTAAAATGGTGAAAGAATTATCAATATCGGATGATAAACAAAGACGTTATGACCATTTGAAGGTTCTGTAGAAACGGATATGGAAGCTGCCATTTTGAGAGTTATGACATATAAATAATAATGATTGTTTGGCTGTGATGCTGCATTCCCTGCAATTGAATATATCATACTATTTATATGTATGCTTCCAATGTGTTTTTGGACTTAAGATGGTAAATAATATTTTTGCATTTCACTAGAAAAAAAATCACAGTTCTTAACGTATATACATAGTATATACACTTGTTTAAAAACTGTTGTTGTTGTTGATTTGATTATATTGACCGAATTACAATAATGTATAACAATATGCATATAACCCTCTAAACATAATACGTCTAATGATTGTTGATTTACACGAACAAATGTATATGACAATAAATGACAATACATGCAAGTATAAATTCATATATTAAAATTAAAAATGCTGAAATGCTAGTGTTAACCACAACCAAAAACTGTTGATGTATATTTTTTTGTTCGGATGCATAAATGCTTCCTAATGTGTATACGTTTATATTACTAATTGTGTATTATACATTTACTTAAAATCAACGATGAAGGTTTAACAGTTGGACACGAACATTTGAACAACTAATCATATATGCAAGCAAAAACATTTCTGAATTTCTGATGCAAGTTATACAAGTAAAATTACTGTATTCAGTCAAAATGCGCAGACATGCTATTAAGAATTACTTATAAAAGTAATACAGGAACGTGGCAATAAATGAGTTTGGTGCATTCCGTTAAAATGGGTGAAATGTAAGACGGGAATGTCCCTGAGAACCAATGAATGAACGATATGCCGATTTAATGCGTGTGTTTAAATTATAAAATGGGCGGACATTTGGTGTTTCGTGTTTACCATTTTATTTTATTCGAAAACGGCAAATATTGTCTGAATACATTTTGAATACTTGTTAGTTTATCATCTGAAACTATGGCAACCCATTGCCCTATAACAAAACATTTGATATTAACTTAGAGTTAAGCAGTATTTGATATGCATTGAAATGAGGTATTTATGGTTATGTTTCTGGAAATTCCTTCCGATGAACATACCCACCATTAAGCACTTATGACATACATCAGCACATCAGACATGTCTAGATCTACAGTTTTAGTGTATTTGATTCGTGTTTGCTTTTTATGTTTTCCTATCATATACAATGCACATGTTATGTGCGATTATCATGGCAGTGTGATAACTACGGACGACAACATTAATTACATGTACAAATTTACAAAACAATATATAAATTTTGTTAAAAATAACATTCGTAGCATATAGTTTAATGTTGTCAGCTCAATATATTGAGTCTATAAAAGCACTAGTTGCTAACATAAGTTATACAACTTCTTTTTCTCATGATTGTCTTCTGTTTTCGCGATTTAGGCGTTCAATTTCAATTTACATTTCATGCGGCCATTTCTTGTCCTTTCTCCTGCAAATGTTTGCGGTATTTCTTCAATTTTACCTTGGCGAGTATTTGCAAATTATCTGTAAGATTTCTCGCATGTGTAAATTAACATATGTCAATCTCACACCGTGTCCTGATATGTGCCACTGACACGTGATTCGGAGGCGTGCGTATGTGACACAGACTGCTACCCATATGTGCGTCACAATATTCTTTCAATGCGTCCCGCGCCCAGAACTTGTACAAGCACAGTCTGTGACGTCATTATGTTATCCGTCAAGCGCGTTTCAAGCGTCTTCATAAACCAGGTCTATGTATGGGTTGTTTCACATTCTTCTAGCTGGTTGGTGTGCGAACAATACCCCTTGGTACATTATGCCGTTAATTTCCATGGAAATAACCAGTGAATTGTCTATTTCTGTTCTACCATCGTCTGCAAAGACAAAATGACACATTGTTTAAGAAAACTATAGATCTAAAATACAAAAGAAAAAGACAGTAATCAGAACAAAAAATGGAGTTAAATGCAAAACCATTTTTAAAATCTAGTTTATTTAAATTAAGATCATCTGTATAAAGTCGGGGTTTAATGTATATATTTTCCTAATAAAAACATAAATCGTATTTTTCATTTGCTGCATTTGATTAGTTAACATTCATTCGTGTGTTTTATTTTATTTATGGGCTGTTCCAAATCTATTTTAATTTTTAAATTCGCTTTGTCTATTACTGGCATATTATAACTGGTATTTAGTTTCCTTATTCTGTTTCATAATTGAGGAAAGTCTATACACCGGAAAACGACATGAAGCTGCGTGAACTGAAGAGGCATGTCGATATATTCACACATCGATTGTCTGACAGCCACTAATGCCTCTATGCCGATATTAGTCGCTTACTTTCCGATCAAATATTTAGTTAGACTAATTGAATGCATAAAAATACGGACCTTGGGGATGAAAATTGACTACACATTATATAGTAGTTGATAAAGACGTATAAATTAAATTAAGGCATCAAAAGGAGATGATTGGCTTAATTCTGCTGGCAATGGTTTAATATTTAATGGTATTTTATGGACGCCTAACAATAAAGGTTTTCTCGGCTGCTAGAAGTTGAGATAAAAACCTCGTCTAAGATTGTATCAACATCGGGAAACCATCCATGCGAAAATGTCGTTTGATCCCCTAAAATCATCAATTATGGCACGAATACGTCATCTTATCTCTAATTTGCAATATTGCAATTAGAGCTGCTTTTTTGATGTTGAAATTATATTATGTAGGTGTGTTAACATTTGTTTTATTAATTAGACTTTAGCGGAATCAAATGATTGGTGAAGCTATTGATTCGCAGCGATCAACTCCTCTGAAAAGTTCGACACTTTTTAGTTTCAAGTACAGTACTAGATAAAGAAGGTATTCATTGTTTAGTGAAAAAGAAATGTATAGACAGTTGTATGTACAATCCTAATCGTGGCATCACCACACACAATTCCGCTCAATACCGGATTTCCACGTTTCTCCGCTCATGAACGGAATGACCCGAACGTGTGCACGTACGTGTACACGCGTGACTGTCGTTAGCAGAGACAGAAACCAATAAAATGCTCCGTAGCTCATAACAATAGTTATTTCAAATATCAGTTTAAAGTACAATCTCTTGATGCTTCAAGTGATAAAGATCGTTACAAACGCGTTATAAAGGCAATGTTAAGACTCCTCATCAAAGGTGAGTATACCCATTAAAAGCTGCATATTCCAATTCGGTAATTCAACAATTTAACCACAGTCAATAACTGATAAAATCATTAAATCGTTACAAATTAATAATATCTGTTTATCGTCACAATTATCCTTTGATATTGGGATATAAAACCCGTCATACTCGGGCACAGATGAACCCCAGAGTCTACCAGGTATTCAAAAAACGAGAAATGTGGCGACATGTCTAATAAACACAAGAACGATCAAACACTGCTATTCGATCGTGAAAAAAACACAAAATGGCCAAGATTTATGCGTCTAATATGATTATATACAGAATTAAAGATACGATTTGTTGAAGCTGCAGACCACCCACCTTTCATGGGTAGAACCAGTACTGTACACCTCCCGCCATCTTTAAGAATCGACACTTCCTCACTTACAAGTTTCAAATACGAATATTACATATATAGTAATGTATAACCCATGCAAAGGAGAGTAATCGAGTGCATGGAGTATTAAATTGTGTTACAGCGAGTGCAACTATACGACTATGTTGTTAGCAGTCACTTTAAAGGTATCACTTTAAAGGTATCAATGTATATACGTATTTCCTATTATCAATGTATATATACATATTTCCTATTTATCACTGTATGTACTTATTTCCTATTTATCAATGTATATATACATATTTTCCTATTTATCAATGTATATACATATTTTCTATTTATCAATGTATATACTTATTTCCTATTTATCAATATATATATATATACATATTTCCTATTTATCAATGTATACATACTTATTTCCTATTTATCAATGCATATATACTTATTTCCTATATATCAGTGTATATACTTATTTCCTATTTATCAATGTATATATACATATTTTCCAATTTATCAATGTATATACATATTTTCTATTTATCAATGTATATACATATTTCCTATTTATCAATGTATATACATACGTCCTATTTATCAATGTATATACATATTTCCTATGTATCACTGTATATACATCTTTTCTATTTATCATCAATGTATATACATATTTCCTATTTATCAATGTATATACATTGTTCAATTTATGATATACATTGTTCAATTTATCGATATATATACATATTTCCTATTTATCAATGTATATCCTATTTATCAATGTATATACATATTTTTTATGTATCAATGTATATCCATATTTCCTATTTATAAATGTATATACACATTTCCTATTTATCAATGTATATATATATTTCCTATTTATCAATGTTTATCCATATTTCCTCAATGTATACGCATAACAGCAGTATGTGTGTATTTAAATACCATTGGCGATTCTGTTGTGTATATTTGTATCAACATGACGGAATTAAGTTGGTATTATTTTATATACGTGTTTCTTGAATTGACTATCATTAAATAGAATCAAATGTCAGCGCTGTGACCTGACATAGTTTTTTATCCGTCTTATCTCGATATATATCAATAAAAATATTCTAGCCTTTAAAAGCTATTTGACGGC
>JAWPHD010020203.1:0-32708 GCA_037043455.1 Cyrtodaria siliqua | reverse complement strand
TATGTGTTGTTGGCATTGGTGGACATCACTAAACAACAAAAATTACCAAGGTCAAGGTAATATTTTGCTTATTTTCCCCAAACTTAATATCTGTTTGTTTGTACGGTGTTTTACGTCATTTTCAACACATGTAAGGTTATATATGACGGTCGATTTTTTTGTGGTGGAGGCAGACCACCCACTTTTCCTGGGTA
The DNA here is from genome assembly GCA_037043455.1 of Cyrtodaria siliqua. Classification (NCBI taxonomy): domain Eukaryota; kingdom Metazoa; phylum Mollusca; class Bivalvia; order Adapedonta; family Hiatellidae; genus Cyrtodaria; species Cyrtodaria siliqua. The sequence goes on along the minus strand of JAWPHD010020203.1, from coordinate 32,514 downwards.
GAACCAGTACTGTACACCGCCATCCGTAAGAATCGACACATCCTCACTTACAAGTCGAGCTCCCAGTGGGATTCGAACCCACAGCGGCGAGAGGCGAAAGTTACGCATTCGGCCACTGGTACATCTGATAAAAGCAATAGGTAATGTTTAAAGGAATTATTTATCTAGTAGAGGAAATCAACTACTAATGGAAAAAACCGATGATGTCATAAATTATTAATTAGGAACGTTATTTCATGGGTGTTTTGGGAACAGTCAAAACTATTGTCCCAAACCGGAGCAAGACAGTAACAGCAGATTTTGAACAAAGGAACAGTACTAGCTCGCTATTGACAAGGGTTATATAAGCACGGATTCTATATAAACTGTCAACAATATAAGGAGACAACACTAAATAGCAACATTGTTAAAGTTTACAATACTGATTAAATAGAAGTTTTACCTTGTAACATTTTTTTTTGAAAATAGAAGTTTTACCTTGTAACATTTTTTTTTGAAAACAAAGCTGCACTGGTATAGCGACTATTTGGAGAATGTTGATGAGCAAAGCGAACAAAACATCAAAAGCCCTGATGAATTTGATCTTAAAATTATGTAAATTCAGCTTTTACACTTAGTTAGTTTCAGATGTATTCAGGCACAACATATTTACATGTTTATCGCCAATAAATTGGATGGCAACAGTTACGTTACTATATAAGTAATATGTGATATGTCAGTTTTGGCAAATTGATCTAGTCATATTGAATGACGTGCCGAGACCATTCTCGCCCTCGATCGATACTACAGGGTGACTATACCACATGACCTATGAAGTCATTATTGCTAATTCGTGAAGAGAAAAATTGTAAACATTCGTCCACATCGAAAGCTTCAGAGTGCGATAACATTTGTATTTCTTAACCGTTTTCTACCAAAGAAATCGCATTCGAACGCAAAACATGTACTCTACCCTCGACTGATATTATTTTGTTGTGAAAGTTGGTACTTTTGGTAAACACTTTGGAAAACTTCTGAAAATGCACCAGAACAAATTGATAATCCATGAAGTGTACTATAATTTTGCGCATATTATGAACAAAATACATGCATATACCCCCGTTTTTATCACGAAAACTTCCACAATATTATTTCACATCAGGTAAGCGAAAGGGTTTTGTGTCAAAGAACCTGTTCGCAAGAATTAATGCATTTTTAAATTATGCTAATCCGTGAAGTCGATTATTTTATGCTAAACCGTGAAGTCATTTATGTTGTCCATTATCTATAACTTTATAAAACCTATGTTTTATCGTTATTTTGTACGTCGTTAGACTTCGTCCGTCGTTGTTGTCTTCCGTCGTCATCGTAAACATTTAAACAATATATGTGAAACCACTGGGCGAAATTGCATAAGACTTCACAGGAACGATTTCTGGGTGGTTATCTCTCAATGTTATTCAAAATCTGGCAATCAACCCAGAACTCGGGTCAATCAACCCAGAACTCGGGTTGGCATGCCAACAGAAGGAAAATATAGGAAGGTGGGATATAGTCCTGCAGTTTTATTCATTCGATCTTTGGAGATCGCTGAGACCGATACTTATATTTAGTTATCGGTGGTACATTTTCAATTTCTTTTGTTTTCTTACTTAATTTTTGATTCGGTGGTTCCACTACTCCGGCCGATAAAAGGCTCTGGGTATTGTTTAACCACTCATAGGATATGTTGTCTACTTTTTATACGCAATCTTCATAACCGCTGCTCCCAACTAAATTCCATTATGTTTATTTCGCTCTTCGAGGCATTTCATTTTATTAGATACTGGGACCATACGCCGTACGACATGGGGAAGACGTATACTCCATGTCCACCGCCATATGCATGCCATCTTCGGGATGGTTAAAATTGTGTGCTGTTGATTTTATGAATATTGAGTTCTGAACAACCCGGGGCTAGAGGGCGTGAGCGGTAGCTAGCATATTTCACTACCGCTCATGAACAGTCTCAATCAAACCGAGATTGTAATATTTCGTATGTGTCGTGCTAGGCCGTTTCCAAAGGTCCATTATCATACTCTCTTTTATATTCCAGAAAAATCCATTATAAACCCTTACTAAAACAGGGCTTTATATATGACGGGGATATGACACGGCAGTACAAACGCTGTATTCAACTGAGAACACTTGTCGTCCAGGTAAGTTTATTGATTATACGCTGCATTTATCGATTTTTAATACGCTTATCGTGGCGGTATGCGAGAGGCCTCGATGTACGGCACACCCATCTACATTTCAAACAGATCTTATATATCCTTGTTTTACTGATTTTTTATATATTCTACATTGCCAGAAAGCCAAATAAATAACCTTTCTAATGGTATAATTCTATTCCAAATAATGGTTCAATAAATAGGTAAAATCTCGAGTTGGAAAGGAAATATATCGCATTTTTATATTTTCTTAAAGCGTTTACACACATCACCGTGTGTTCATTGTTTTGGTTACATGTATTGTTTAATGAATATTTACATAAGATGCATGGTTAGAAAGCCAAATAAATAACCTTTCTATTGATTGGTGTTCTTTCAAACAATTTCTTCAAAAGTTAAATGAACGTGGAGAATCTCGAGTCGGTAAACAAAATAAAAGCGTTGCCGCAATTATCAAGCGGTTCTTTTTTTCAGTCTTGATAATGTTTGTGACAATAACAATACATTTAAATGATTTATTAAGTGAGCACAATTGAATTTTCTTTTTTTAACTTTTCTATTAATGTTTGTTAACAACAACTGGTAAAACCTCGACTGCATTGTGTGAGCAATTAGGAATCGTGTTTTTAGCACATTTTAATGGCTTTATTGTGTGTTTTGTTCTCAAACCGGAATGTTTAAAATTGCGATGTTAAAACGATGACCGACGTTCGTGCAGTTTCTTTTTTTATACGCCTTTCACGCTTTTTGTATATTTGTCGATCTTTGTTTATCGTACAAAAGATATGCAATTTGTGTTTGGTGTAGTTTTTAAGTGGGTTATGATTTTAATCTAAGCAATATATATGTATATTTTTAACTTGGCATTTGAACGTGTTTTTCTCTCTCTCCTGGATTAGCATGTATATTTTATGGAAGGTAATTTTTTTCTCTCAGTTAAACCGTACCTGTTGATTATTGCAAGTAATAACATACATATTGAAATTGTGTTTAGGGTAGTTTTTAAGTGGGTAAGTTGTTAAAATCAAAGTCAAAATAACCCACTAAAAACTACCATGAACACAATTTCAATATGTATGTTACTCGTATTACATGCAATCATCAACAGGTACTGTGTAAGTGAGAAAAAAGTTTACCCTTTTATAAAATATACATGTTGATCCAAGAGAATAATTTTTTTCAAAATGGCCAAGTTATTATTTTTTTTAAACCAAAGTCATAATCCATTTAAAAACTACCCTAAAAAATAATTTCAATATGTCTGTTATTACTTGCAAGCATTAACAGGTACGGTTTAATTGAGAGAAAAAAAGGTTACCCTTTCATAAAATATACATGTTGATCCAAGAGAATTATTTATTTTTCAAAATGGCGAAGTTAAAAAAAAATACTATGTTAAAATCAAAGTCATAATTCATTTAAAAACTACCCTAAACACAATTTCAATATGTCTGTTATTTCATGCAATCATCAAAAGGTACTGTGTAAGTGAGAAAAAAAGTTTACCCTTCCATAAAATATACACGTTGATCCAAGATCTTTTTTTTTTTCAAAATGGCGAAGTTTTTTGTTTTTTTGCTGAAATCAAAATCATAACCCACTTAAAAACTACCTTAATCATAATTTCAATATGTCTGTTATTACTTGCAATCATCAACAGGTACAGTTTAATTGAAAAAAATGGCCAAGCTAAAAAAAAATATATTTGTTGAAATCAAAGTCATAAACCAACAAAACTACACCAAACACAAATTGCATATGTTTTGTATGATAAACAAAGATCGACACATATATAAAAAGCGTGAAAAGGCGTATAAAACAAGCAAACAAGAAACTGCACGAACGTCAGCCATCATTTTTTCATCGCAATTTCACACATCCTGGTTTGAGAACAAAGACATATAAAAAGATCGGACAGGGAAGTAGCATTCAAGAAGGACAGTCAACCACAAAACACAGAAACAAACACGCAAACAGACAAACAAGAAGGCAAAAGTAATAAGCAAACGATATCACAAACACAAAAGGGTTGACAATAGGGCTACCGCCTTGGAAACACTAAAAAAAGCAACTAAAAACTTGCTAAAAAAACGAACAACCCACGCAAATCGTGAAAAGGATACTTACAATTACTTTTTGCAGCAATTAACTTGGAAATGAGAGCATTTTATAATCACTGCAACTAGAGTTTGTCAACAATTTTAGCTGGCTAAAAGACTAAATCAGCCGGCTTTAAAACCAAGAAGAAAACAAACAAACACCAATAGTGTGTTGTTCGAATTATCATTACCATGTTTGCCGATCTTACTGTTTTTATTGATAAATGTGTGTTTGTTAATTAATCAATCGATATGCCAGTATAATTCATTAATCACACGATTCTTAATTGCTAAACAATGCAGTCGAGGTTTTACCAGTTGTTGTTAACAAACATTTATAGAAAGTAAAAAAAGATAATTCAATTTTGCTCACTTAATACATCATTTAAATGTATTGTTATTGTCATAAACATTATCTAGACTGAACAAAGAACCGCTTGATAATTGCGGCAACGCTTTTATTTTGTTTACCGACTCGAGATTCTCCACGTTCATTTAACCTTTGAAGAAATTGTTTGAAAGAACACCAATCAATAGAAAGGTTATTTATTTGGCTTTTTGACCATGCATCTTATGTAAATATTCATTAAACAATACATGTAACCAAAACAATAAACACACGGTGATGTGTGCAAACGCTTTAAGAAAATAAAAAAATGCGATATATTTCCTTTCCAACTCGAGATTTTACCTATTTATTTAACCGTTATTTGGAATAAAATTATACAATTAGAAAGGTTATTTATTTGGCTTTCTGGCAATGTAGAATATATAAAAAAATCAGTAAAACAAGGATATATAAAGTCTGTTTGTAATGTAGATGGGTGTGCCGTACATCGAGGCCTCACGCATAACGCCACGATATCGATAAATGCAGCGTATTATCGATGAACCTACCTGGACGACAAGTGTTCTCAGTTGAATACAGCGTTTGTACTGCCTTGTCATATCCCCGTCATATATAAAGCCCTGTGTTTAGTAAGGGTTTATAATGGATTTTTCTGGAATATAAAACTGCAGGACTATATCCCACCTTCCTATATTTTCCTTCTGTTGGCATGCCAACCCGAGTTCTGGGTTGATTGCCAGATTTTGAATAACATTGAGAGATAACCACCCAGAAATCGTTCCTGTGAAGTCTTATGCAATTTCGCCCAGTGGTTTCGCATATATTGTTTAAATGTTTACGATGACGACGGAAGACAACAACGACGGACGAAGTCTAACGACGGACAAAATAACGATAAAACATAGTTTTTATAAAGTTTTAGATAATTGACAACACAAAGGACTTCACGGTTTAGCATAAACTAATCGACTTCACGGATTAGCATAATTTGAAAATGCATTAATTCTTGCGAACAGGTTCTTTGACACAAAACCCTTTCGCTTACCTGATGTGAAATAATATTGTGGAAGTTTTCGTGATAAAAATGGGGGTATATGCATGTATTTTGTTCATAATATGCGCAAAATTATAGTACGCTTCATGGTTTAGCAATTTATTCTGGTGCATTTTCAGAAGTTTTCCAAAGTGTTTACCAAAAGTACCAACTTTCACAACAAAATAAAATCAGTCGAGGGTAGAGTACATTTTTTGCGTTCGAATGCGATTTCTTTGGTAGAAAATGGTTAAGAAATACAAATGTTATCGCACTCTGAAGCTTTCGATGTGGGCGAATGTTTACACTTTTTTCTTCACGAATTAGCAATAATGACGTCATAGGTCATGTGGTATAGTCACCCTGGATACTAGTATCATCTCTCGTGTTTGGCGCTTGGAATTATGGGGGGAAAAGTAGTCCAGTCAGGTGATTTGCATATATATAGCTAGGGACCAAAACCCAGGTTTTAGGACCCAATCTAGACACGCCGGACAAAAGAACCAAACTTTCTTCAAATGTGTGTTTTATATTTCTATGTATTTTTAAAAGGGGCCCCAAAGGTTCGTGAATCCCTAAATGTATTAGGGTTATATGCACACCGAATTACCGCACCGCGGATGAAGTCCCGAAAAATCAGGAGGGCACCTGCCGAATATCAGTGATGAATTTGAAAAATTCTAAATGACGTCAGTATGGTGCCGAGACTAAAAGCACGCATCTGCAAAGACAGCAACACAATCACATTTCACAAATGCACTAAAATCCATTCAAACGAGTTTGTAAACGTGATATATAAACTTGATACTGTCCTGGTTAACTGTGGTGACAACGGAGCAAAAAAGTGAAGCTTGTTGACCCTAGTACCTGATTTAAACCCTCGGCGACCGTTTTGCCTCTGATGACAAATAATCTGACGAATGAAAGTGCACATCATCACGTTTGCAATGTTATCGAGCCTTTTTAACGCTGTTGGTGTGATTGCTCGCTGTTGTCATCCATCGAACCGCGGATGTAATGCTTTTGATTGAATATGCAATTAGGAGGTGTCAAGTTTATCTGTGATGATTGATTAAAATGGAAAACAATAAATATCAAATAAAAGATAAATTCTCATCATTTGAAACGGTTCCAGAACAATTCGCAAGTTTGCAGATTAAAGCAACATGAACATCGAGACCTGCCACAAAAAACAACGATGATCGATTCATAGCATATATACATCAATGTGGACATCTGAGGGAACTTGTCAAACAGAATATGTAATTTCAGTTATTTGATTGTTTTTGAAAATAGCATGAGATTAGCTGATGTCTAGCTTTGACAAACATAACCACAATGAGACACGTTCATGCATTATATATAACAAACACATCATTACAATAAACTTCGGCGTCTGGCAATTCAAATCTAGAGGTCCAGTCTCCGTGATCTCACACCAAGTGAATCCTACAGTGAAAATAATAGCAGCGGCACGATTAAACTTAGACAGAAAAGTATGTGTTAATATGACAAAGATTTCAATAAATGCTTTGTTTCACAGACACGAATTTCTGGATTTATTTACATTTAACATTTATATATTTAAATTAAAAACCCTTTATTGGGGACTTATGAAACCTCAAAACAGAGATAAGCTTATATTTACAGTTGTGAATCACTGACTAGATCCCTTGGAAGCAACAAACATAAACTAGAGATAAACGTAGCAGACTTGATTTTATTGAGTCTAGCCATGAGAGGTAATGTGAAGTGTAACACCTCTCACGCCTACTAGTACCGGCTTCAGCGATATTCTACTTTAAAGTCACAAAGATTGGGCTTGATGATCACAAAGGATCAGTGAGTAATAACACTACTGATTTGTAGTCGTGCAACTTTTTACGGCCGCCACACAGCACTAAACAAACTCCAGTTTGAATGTCAGTAAATACTGAAAAGGGAACGTGCACGAGGTAAGACTCTTCCTGCAACGGGAACAAAGGGTTTATATCCGCCTTGAAAGATGACATACTTTCAGATAGCTGCGAGAATCATAGTTCCTATGGTGTGTACCTACCATAGAGTTAAGATGCGATCCTTTATAGAATAGGTAGGTATCGGGTTCGACCGCATAAATAGAATTGTATGAAGCTATCAAACAATGCCTGCATAAACAACCGCCGTAGACTAAACCATAACTACCACGCGTGCATGCATTAAGCTCGACAAAGAGAAAAATATCTCGTCAATCGAGGCAATTTCATTTGTCCATGTTTCAGTAGACATTTTTCTTGAATGTTTACCTTTCGAAATATCGCGCGCCGTGTCCTTCCATATTCCGTTAAGGCAGAATATGCTTACTAGTATTAAAACATAAACTGAAACAGTTGACGAAGCACTCGGAAGCGTTACAACTTAGAGAATTACGCTAACAAATCAACTGAATAAAATTAAACTGTACACGCTATGCCGAATAAACATTGGTGTACTAATTACACTGTATCCACTACACGCTGCGCCGACACTAAGCACAACACAGGAAGTGTGCAGATCCAAATGGTTTATTTATAGCACATGTATTGTTTATGTAAACACAGAGTTAAAAAGTCAGCGTGCCTTTTTAACGAAGCGTACGTTTCTAATGAGTTTTTTTTTTATTAACGGCTGGGTACATCAGGTGATTTAATGCAAATTTGACGGTAATATTATACACAAATATTTGACTCAAAGTCTTTATCATCTCCGTTAAGGTTAACAATATGCATATTCTGACTTTAAACATCCAAGAAGCAACGATACAACAATTGGTCGGCGTTTATCAAAGCCAAAATATTACGTTCCCGTGCACGTTTTTTCCTAGTAGAATAGAGGCTATGAAGATAAATCGTCAACATTAAGAAACCGAAAGGGAGGGAGCGTAGCGACCGATCGCGGTTTCTTAATGGTAAATATTTCTCTTCATATACTCTATCCGGCTTAGGGTTTACCATGGGTGTATCGATTGTCTCTATATAGGTCACGCTGTAACCTGTGAACCAGTATTTGCAATTCTGAGCCATCTGATTGGTTTAAAAAGTAGAGTAAACACTAAAACATGATACAGCTACGTATGTACTTCGTTTGATGCTAAGTATAGGATAGGATACAGCTACGTATGTACTTCGTTTGATGCTAAGTATAGGATAGGATACAGCTACGTATGTACTTCGTTTGGTGCTAAGTATAGGATAGGATATCAAGAGAAAGCTTCATCGTTAAGAAACCGAAAGGGAGGTAGCGTAGCGACCGACCGCAGTTTCTTAATTGTGAATATTTCTCTTCATATAGACTCAATCCGGCTTAGTGTTTAGCATAGTTTGCCTTGTTTAGAGGAGTGACACCATGACAACATTCTGGTTTTGATATGAATTGTAAAAGAGCTTACTTCCAGAACTGAACCAGAACATCAATAAAATAGATCTAAAATATAAGTAACACATACACTGTTTCCCCAAATGGCCAAAACTTCGCATTTTTCGTCACATTTTTAACATAAGCTTATATGAGGCATGAGTAGGGCGTGGGAATAGCATTGTTCTTGTCATGAATTACTGCGATATTACACAAATGATAGCTTTATTATAAAATGTCATCCTTGCATTGATGTCATTCAAGTTTGTTCAAATCGTGCCGAGTTTGGTAAGGATCATACGAAAAACAAGAAGCTACGGTGAAAACAAAACAAAAAAATTATGAAAAGAGAAATGTGGAACGCGATAAATACAAAACATATTGCTGTCTCGATCTTGACTGAGACTGTTCATGAACGGTAGTGAAAAATGCTAGCTACCATTCACGCCCTCTAGCCCCGGGTTGAGCAGAACTCAATATTTAATATGCCAATAAACTACAGCATTTATCAATATAGCTATGAGCAAACATCCGCCATTATTGATAAGAACCATAATCGCATATAGTGTCAGTAATATTCCCACCTGAAGTAATAGTTTAAATAGTTATGGCAGTAACAAGTACACGACGGCAGACATATGGACGACATACCATAAGCTGGCATGGGCCTTGGTCGTTGGAGCTTAAAACTTGCCTTTTCGGCGGTGTTGCCAAGTAGTTTGTTTAAAACCTTTTTCAGTCGTTTCTAAATTTGTCTGAGTCCGCTGAAGGGATTTGACATCAACGACAGCTATATTATATGATTTTATTTGGATAGCCAATGACTGCATTAAAATATATTCGACCCATAAGATCGGTTCCAGGACAATATTAAATTTATTAAACGCTTTCTGACATGGAGGGTTGGGGGCAATAAACCAAAGAAATCGCTGAATGCTAAACCCGATTGCACATTGCTGACGGTTTCATTTGCATATTTCGAAGCAAATTCAGATTTAAAAAACAAAAACAAAATCAGTTTTGATCTAATTTTAGAATTTGTGTGTATTAAAATTCGTCAGTTAAGTGTTGATGCTTGTTCGTTTTTTAACACAAGTGAGTTTAAGAATTAACAGGAAAATTGTAGAAGACATTCGCCAAAATAAAGAAAGGAAAACAAATCCAGTCGCTGCAAGTGTTTACGTGGGTGGGGACATCCTTAAAAATGTGTTGGTTTGCTGTGTTCGACCTACTCATTGAAAAGGCAGCTACCCAACTGTTTTGAGCATTTAGTGGCCCATTATGAGACTCATTAAAACAAATCGTACGTATAATACAGACAGGAAACTAAGTTTTGTAAAACGCTTTTACCACTGTCAGATGAATCGGTAAAAAAAGAAGGTACCTACCACGTAAAACATTTTGGGTCGATGCAGAGCAAATCAAAATTTGTTTAAGGATGGCCTGGTTTAGATTACAGCAAACATACAAGGCCGTTGTGTCTGTACCTGAAACATTACCAGCATCATTCAGTGTTCTGAGTGGTGTTTGCAGCTGGCTTAGTTCTCATAATTATGTTCATGAGGTATATAATATGACTTAAACTTCATCATAAACATTTTGATTAGTATTGATAATGTGCTAGTAAATGTATCAGGACACCCATGGACTATGCACCTAGTGTGACATTGATCTCAGTTGATCTTTGGGTCAAAATAATGTCTTCATCTTTTGAATGTTCAAAATAACTTTCAGAATAAAGTTGAGGCGAGACAGCAAATAGTGTTTGATTTGTTACTGTTTTGTTACGAATACATATACGAGTACTTTCAGGATTTAAGTATCAACAGATACAAACAATCATATGCCATGTATGCATGAAGCAAAGATTCAACCAGTTTCCCATGTAGCCTGTGTGTGCGTGAACCAACGATTCAACAAGTTCCCCGTGCAGCCTGTGTGTGCGTGAACCAACGATTCAATCAGTTCCCCGTGCAGCCTGTGTGTGCGTGAACCAACGATTCAACCAGTTTCCCATGTAGCCTGTGTGTGCGTGAACCAACGATTCAATCATTTCCTCGTGCAGCCTGTGTGTGCATGAACCAAAACAATTCATCCAGTTTCCCATGCAGCCCACGTATGCATGAACCAACTATTCAACAAGTTTCCCATGCAGCCCGCGTATGCATGAACCAACTATTCAACCAGTTTCCCATGCAGCCAGGCAGCCAGTGTATGCATGAACTAAATATTCAACCAGTTCCCCATACAGCCCGTGTATGCATGAACCAAATATTCAACCAGTTCCCCATGCAGTCCGCGTATGCATGAACCAACTATTCAACCAGTTTCCCATGTAGCCTGTGTGTGCGTGAACCAACTATTCAACCAGTTCCTCATACAGCCCGTGTATGCATGAACCAAATATTCAACCAGTTTCCCATGCAGCCCGTGTATGCATGAGCCAAATATTCAACAAGTTCCCCATACAGCCCGTGTATGCATCAACCAAATATTCAACCAGTTCCCCATACAGCCCGTGTTTGCATGAACTAAATATTCAACCAGTTCCCCATACAGCCCGTGTATACATGAACCAAATATTCAATCAGTTTCTCATACAGCCCGTGTATGCATGACCCAAAGATTAAACCAGTTCCCCATGCAGCCCGTGTATGCATGAACAAACTATTCAACCAGTTTCCCATGCAGCCAGTGTATGCATGAACCAACTTATTCAACAAGTTTCCCATGCAGCCCGTTTATGCATGAAGCAACTATTCAACAAGTTTCCCATGCAGCCCGTGTATGCATGAACCAACTATTCAACAAGTTTCCCATGCAGCCCGTGTGTGTTAACACTTGCTCTTTAAAGAGAATGCACTGACCTGTACTGTATGCAGAAGTTTATTTTGTAAATTCAGTTAAACATTCGTTCATTACCATTGTATTGATTCAACGTGGTATACTTAAGAAATAAAACATAGTTTACGGTGAATTATCGTTTAATATATCACGGTTTGGAGTTCAATTGTAAACAATAATTTCACGAGCCCGAGTGAAATTATTGTTTACAATCGAACGACAAACCGTGATATATTACAAGATAATTCACCATAAACGATGTTCTATTTCTATTCTAATACCCCTAAAATGTGAAAATAACGCACACGTCTGAAATATTTCGCATTGCTTTGCTTACTCTCCTAACTTTGCAAACGTTACAGTGATATCTTTCGCATTGACTTGCTTATTCTCCTAACGTTGCAAACGTTACAGTGATATATCGTTGAATATAACGAGATATTTTAAACTAGGCTATATAGTGCGGTGTATTAGAATATCATATATAAATATGTTTAGAAAACTGGCATAGAAGTAATGATCGATAAACAAATAAGCCCCTCAAAAATATATGGGTATTATAAAAGGTAATAACTTTAATGCACATTAATAAACTATGGAAGTGTGTGCATGACAATAGAGGATCTTACATGAGTGTCAGTTAAATATTGAATTTATTAAACTCGTTGAATACAGTTGTATGATGCGAGGCTGTGCCGAACATCATATCGATTTTATCCAATTGATAAACTGCTCGGCATAGCCTCACATCATATACTTTTATCCAACGAGTTTACTAAATTCAAATCAAATAGGCACGAGTATGAGATTCTATTTATCACATAGCTCCAAAAAAACTTCATAAGCAAAATGTATTAGTGTAGTAGACTATATATAATGTTGAATGATGACGTATTATGTTTGTATGATGACGTCGTATGTTGACTCGATCTTCTCCAAACGATGATTCGGTCTTCATTTGCATGTTTACTTCACTAGTGTAAAATGATAAATATATCATGCCTTTATTACACTCCCGCATCGCAAGTTATGTGATAAATATATTTACATCATCAAAACAATTATTATATCATTAAATGTTCAAAAGATTGCCAACAAGGTATATGATGTCGGAAAATAAACTGAATATCACAATACTACTTAACAATTCATGATGTTTTGATGGACAAGTTGATGGTCCTTATACGCGAAGATGGTGTCAAGTTTGGTATATGCTTATTCCCGAAACCATTTTTTTTTAATATAGGCTGTCTTGTTGGTTAGAGAATAGTTCACGGGGGGGATTTCTTTTTATTTACACTGTCCCATTTTATTGGGATGAAGTAGGGTAAGTGAGAGGTTTGGTGCACCCTAGAACCTAGTTTAAACCCTCAGCGGCCTTTTTTTGCCACTGACCGTTTCAAGGAGGTAGCCATATTGTCAACCCCTTTTGTGTTTGTGACGTCATATGCTTTTATTCCTAATTAACATCGCCATTCATGTTTGTCTTTTTGCGTGTTTTTGGGTTTACTATGTTCTGTGAAAGCTGCATTTCCTGTTTGGCTTTTGCACTTATTTTTAAGTACCTGTGTGGCTTCTGGTTTTAAATATCTGCATCAACCTTCGTAAATAATGAAAAGGTTTCCAATACCCAATGGATGAATTGGACGGTAAGAATAATGACAGATTGAACGATAATTGCGATGAACGTCCTCTTTTTCATCAGCTTCTGTCCAGATATGTGTCTCTGATAGCGGTATGGAATGCCTTATCGAACGAACCTGACTGTTAATGCTATTATGCTCGACAACATTTATTTTGCTAAACATAATGTCTGCTGCATTAAAAGAGGAGCAGAAAGCTGGCTATCAGGAATGTTATCTTCAAGTTAGTAGCATAGCTGTCAAGGCACAATGGATGTCGTGGCTCCAATGGGCGGTGTATGTGGAAGGTGGAGGGTGTGGTGGGGGGGGGGGGGGGGGGGGCGGGGACGGGCGGCACAGGAAGACCGAGTCGGTCTGTGGGTTATAACACACGTTTGAACGCATATTATCACTGATTCACCTTTCTACTACTAAACATGGCTCCTTTTCTGATATTAGACTCAATATGGCAGTCTTCATTTTATATTTCCGATCCTAGACTAAATGAAAACGTAGTCTTCCTCGTTCGTCTAACCTTTCCGAAACTAGCCCCGCGTGTGGATCCCGGTGTAATAATGCAAGAATATGACCACTACTTATTTACGCAGAGGGGTACAATCCCACCGAAGTCAAGTTCATGCTGCCATTTTTGTCATATTCATTGAAGGCCTTCATCGTGATCCCTGTCATGTTTCAGGTGCTACTTGAATGTCGTGTTCCCTGTCATGTTTCTGGTGCTACTTGAATGTCGTGTTCCCTGTCATGTTTCTGGTGCTACTTGAATGTCGTGTTCCCTGTCATGTTCCAGGTGCTACTTGAATGTCGTGTTCCCTGTCATGTTTCTGGTGCTACTTGAATGTCGTGTTCCCTGTCATGTTTCTGGTGCTACTTGAATGTCGTGTTCCCTGTCATGTTTCTGGTGCTACTTGAATGTCGTGTTCCCTGTCATGTTCCAGGTGCTACTTGAATGTCGTGTTCCCTGTCATGTTTCTGGTGCTACTTGAATGTCGTGTTCCCTGTCATGTGTCAGGTGCTACTTGAATGTCATGTTCCCTGTCATGTTTCAGGTGCTACTTGAATGTCGTGTTCCCTGTCATGTTTCAGGTACTACTTGAATGTCGTGTTCCCTGTCATGTTTCTGGTGCTACTTGAATGTCGTGTTCCGTGTCATGTTTCTGGTGCTACTTGAATGTCGTGTTTCCTGTCATGTTTCTGGTGCTACTTGACTGTCGTGTTCCCTGTCATGTTTCTGGTGCTACTTGAATGTCGTGTTCCCTGTCATGTTTCAGGTGCTACTTGAATGTCGTGTTCCCTGTCATGTTTCTGGTGCTACTTGACTGTCGTGTTCCCTGTCATGTTTCTGGTGCTACTTGAATGTCGTGTTCCCTGTCATGTTTCAGGTGCTACTTGAATGTCGTGTTCCCTGTCATGTTTCTGGTGCTACTTGACTGTCGTGTTCCCTGTCATGTTTCTGGTGCTACTTGAATGTCGTGTTCCCTGTCATGTTTATGGTGCTACTTGAATGTCGTGTTCCCTGTCATGTTTCATGTGCTACTTGAATGTCGTGTTCCCTGTCATGTTTCAGGTGCTACTTGAATGTCGTGTTCCCTGTCATGTTTCAGGTGCTACTTGAATGTCGTGTTCCCTGTCATGTTTCTGGTGCTACTTGACTGTCGTGTTCCCTGTCATGTTTCTGGTGCTACTTGAATGTCGTGTTCCCTGTCATGTTTATGGTGCTACTTGAATGTCGTGTTCCCTGTCATGTTTCATGTGCTACTTGAATGTCGTGTTTCCTGTCATGTTTCTGGTGCTACTTGAATGTCGTGTTCCCTGTCATGTTTCTGGTGCTACTTGAATGTCGTGTTCCCTGTCATGTTTCTGGTGCTACTTGAATGTCGTGTTCCCTGTCATGTTTCTGGTGCTACTTGAATGTCGTGTTCCCTGTCATGTGTCAGGTGCTACTTGAATGTCGTGTTTCCTGTCATGTTTCTGGTGCTACTTGAATGTCGTGTTCCCTGTCATGTTTCTGGTGCTACTTTAATGTCGTGTTCCCTGTCATGTGTCAGGTGCTACTTTAATGTCGTGTTTCCTGTCATGTTTCTGGTGCTACTTGAATGTCGTGTTCCCTGTCATGTTTCTGGTGCTACTTGAATGTCGTGTTCCCTGTCATGTTTCTGGTGCTACTTGAATGTCGTGTTCCCTGTCATGTTTCTGGTGCTATTTAATGTCGTGTTCCCTGTCATGTTTCTGGTGCTACTTGAATGTCGTGTTTCCTGTCATGTTTCTGGTGCTACTTGAATGTCGTGTTCCCTGTCATGTTTTAGGTGCTACTTGAATGTCGTGTTCCCTGTCATGTTTCTGGTGCTACTTTAATGTCGTGTTCCCTGTCATGTTTCTGGTGCTACTTGAATGTCGTGTTCCCTGTCATGTTTCTGGTGCTACTTGAATGTCGTGTTCCCTGTCATGTTTCTGGTGCTACTTTAATGTCGTGTTCCCTGTCATGTTTCTGGTGCTACTTGAATGTCGTGTTTCCTGTCATGTTTCAGGTGCTACTTGAATGTCGTGTTCCCTGTCATGTTTCTGGTGCTACTTTAATGTCGTGTTCCCTGTCATGTTTCTGGTGCTACTTGGATGTCGTGTTCCCTGTCATGTTTCTGGTGCTACTTGAATGTCGTGTTCCCTGTCATGTTTCTGGTGCTACTTGAATGTCGTGTTTCCTGTCATGTTTCTGGTGCTACTTGAATGTCGTGTTCCCTGTCATGTTTCAGGTGCTACTTGAATGTCGTGTTCCCTGTCATGTTTCTGGTGCTACTTGAATGTCGTGTTCCCTGTCATGTTTCTGGTGCTACTTTAATGTCGTGTTTCCTGTCATGTTTCTGGTGCTACTTTAATGTCGTGTTTCCTGTCATGTTTCTGGTGCTACTTGAATGTCGTGTTCCCTGTCATGTTTCTGGTGCTACTTTAATGTCGTGTTCCCTGTCATGTTTCAGGTGCTACTTTAATGTCGTGTTCCCTGTCATGTTTCTGGTGCTACTTGAATGTCGTGTTCCCTGTCATGTTTCAGGTGCTACTTTAATGTCGTGTTCCCTGTCATGTTTCTGGTGCTACTTGAATGTCGTGTTCCCTGTCATGTTTCTGGTGCTACTTGAATGGTAGCAATAAAACAATGATCGTGGCTCCAGCAAAAAATGGAGTGTTTAGGTTCTAGGCCCATTCAGCATAAAAAAAAATCATCTGTTTGTAAATGAAGAGTGAGCCTGGGATGTGCATTTCTATTGGCGCCATATAACATTTATGTTCGTGCGCCGTAAAAACTCAATTCAACTCCGCAACGAGCTGTTTTCATCCTCGACTATGGATGCCTCTTTTTCAGATTGGTATCGTTCCATATTTAATTATTGTTAACGACCATTACGCATGGATGTTAATGTGACTTGATTCCCCACCCAGCCTAGTTTAGCGCCATAATGTAAGCACACTGTAAAGTCTCATTAATACTGCACTGAACTGATTAGCAAAAAACGTTTCTAGTCTACAATTTACAACAAATGCCGGTTTAATGTTGTCTTTCTCAATCAGTAATGCTGCAAATTGTTATAATTAAATCTGGGTGTGTGTGCGTGCGTGTGTGTTAATTTGGCTTTGGATTAAGAACGAGACCTATACAACTAAATGCTCATCGAAATTATTTCCTATAATAATCAATGCACTGAAGTGCTGAATGCGGCGGGGTTTGTGTAACGAACAAAATCTGAATAAGATGAACATCATGCCATGAATAACAAAGTGCGGGAACACTGAATAGAAATGGGGAAAAAATAACGCCCGACACGTGATGTTCTTGCAATTTTTGCATCTTGTCTATTGGTATAGCGTTCAGATCCGGAATGCCCCTCTACCTTTCTGTTCTTGCACGACTAAACCATCTTAAATACAGGATATATAACGATAACAAGATTTCTATATATGCTATATTCCAACACAATAACAATCCAGTGGTGTCTAAACGTTCTTCATTCCGTCTTATCATTAATAATAATTCACTGACATCGTGAATCACTACAACAACTTTCGAAATAGTTGTTGCTATATACAATTATACATAATAAAGTAATAATCATGTTGTTTTCACGTTCTATTTGAAGTAAAATCAAATAAAACAATGCCGTAAACAGAACGTTTTCCCCCAATATAATCACCTATTTTATTAGGTTAAACAAGGCAAATTCTGTAAACCCAATTGATATATTGTCATTTGGAATATTATTGTTTTCCTATTACATACATAGTTTGTCTTAGTTTAAGTCAGTTCTTCTCATTACTTTCATGTCATGCAAACCCGGAGGCACTTTTTATCTACGCTGAGGCATATAATTTATATATATGTTCGGCTGCCACTTGTGCCATTTTTAGCTCTGAAATCTGGCCAGCCTTCAATTTTGGGTATACCATTCTGTTACGGTTTATCACCACCAATTACATGTAAACCTCCGAGGTGTAGTCGAATGTAGTTCCTATAATAAAAAGTAATCCCTCCTTTTTCGATGGAAATGGGCATTAAGTAGGGGAAAACTGCCCATTTTTTATTCGATTTTGTGGTTATATGTATAAGAAGCGTATTAATAGGTTTTACTGGATCACTGATGAACATTTTCGAAATTTCGACTCTATGCTTACACTTTGTGAGCAATGAAAACAGTCGATCAATAAAAACAGCTGTACCCTTGACCTGTTTAGTAAACAAACAAGAACTTTCTTACATGTCTTGTGACCCCACGTTTTCTGGTGATTTTTCAAGTGGAAAAATAGTTTTCTATATGAACATTACACTGCTGCATTATCCATACTTGAGTTGAATTTGCAGCAAATCATTAATACGTGACACTTTAACATTGGTGTCTATGGGGAAAATAATTGGTGCTTTCATACCTTAACATTGCAGCGGGGAGTTTGCTCCCTACCGCAGAACATTGCAGCCGCCGCAAAAAGTAATCCCTCCTTTTTTTGTTGGAAATGGGCATAATAAATAGGGAAAAATAGCCCATTTATTTCCGATTTTGTTGTATGTATAAATAGCGTATTGATATGTTTTACTGGATTATTGATGAACATTTTCCAAATTTCGATCTATGCATACACGTTGTGAGCAATTATCAATGAAAACAGCTGTATCTTTGACCTGTTTAGTAAACAAACTGGACTTGTGATCCCACCTTTTCTGGTGATTTTGCAGTGGGAAATCATCCTATATGCAAATTACACTGCTGCATTATACATACTTGAGTTGAAATTTGCACCAAATCATTCATATGTTACATTTTAAAATTGGTGTCATTGGTATGCTATCATACCTTTATGCATATCATTGATATCCTCGATCACAATGATCCTCCATATATTCACTAACTGAGAGCCCTTGACACGACCGCAGTTTTCCTGACAAGTGCATGTGTATCTCGCAGTTTAATTATGATGTAGCATTAACATTAACATTAAACGGGCACGCTATTGTTTTAGTCTTCCTAATTACAAACAAACTTACATGTGTTGAAAATGACGAAAACGCCATACAAACAATAACAAACAAACAAACAAACAAACAATACAATACAATACAAACAAACAAACAAACAAACAAACAAACAAACAAACAAACAAACACAAAAACAAACAAACAAACAAACAAATAACAAACAAACATAAGCAAGTAAGTAGGTAGGTAGGTAGGTAGGTAATAAAGTAAGTAAGTAAGTATGTATGTATGTATGTATTATGTATGTATGTATGTAAGTAAGTAAGTAAGTAAGTAAGTAAGTAAGTAAGTAAGTAAGTAAGTAAGCAAGCAAGGCAGGCACGCACGCAAGCAAGCAAACAAACAAAGAAACAAACAAACAAGTAAATAAATAAATAAATAAATATATCACGCTTGCTTTGATAAAACAATACATACATTACAGTATGAAACACGGACATTGCCACACTAAGGTCTTGTCAATAATTTACTTATGACGAACTATCATCCCAGGCTCTACCTGAGGTGGGGACGTCGTGTATTGGTTTAGCACCTCGGTTTACTACACAGGGATCGTGCATTCTGTTCGAGCCGAATTTGGAATAATTGTCGAATGATTAAACAGAGTTTTCACACCTGACCAGTCATTTGGAAGAGATTTTAACATATAAAGTACTGGAAACCAAACTAAACTGCGAAATGACATTAGTATATAACCATATTTTGATCAGAATAATCTTTAAAATAGCTTAATGGATTCCCCGAGTGAGGGACCTGAGTTCGAGCTTCCCGTATATTTTGAGTGTCTGTTCTTGCAATTAAAACAAAATGCATCGTTTTATATAATACTAATACAATACAGTTTCAGAATATAAAAAACACTTGAACTGTATATCCTTTCTAGAGGCAAGCTCCGTTAATGTTACGGCATACATCACATTAGCCGTATATCCGGTCATTGCGGCGCCTGACAAAGACACCTGCAGGCCAAATATTCATCAAACTTTTGAGCACAAAAATTGGACTCGACTCAAAATCTAATTTTTTTGTTAATTCCAAATAAAAACAATTTTACAAGCAAATTACTATATTTACTTACAGAAACGAGTATTAATTTTGTTAAGCTAATTTAACAGAAAATGTCTGAAAAACACAATTCCTAACCATACTTTTGTGCTGAGATAGGGTTTGTAAAAAAATATGAGAATTTGAGTCTGAGTCTGATACTTGTGCTCATGGTGAAGATTTCTCTTCATAGCCTCTATCATATACGTGGCGAACCTTTAAGTATAGGATAGAGGATATGAAGAGAAATCTTCACCATTAAAAAAACGAAAGGGAGGGAGCGTAGTAACCGACCGCGGTTTCTTAGTGGTAAAGATTTCTCTTCATAGACTCTATCCGGCTTAGTGTTTACGATAGGTTTTATCAATAGTCTCTATATAGGTCACACTCTAAACCATGAAGAGCGCTGGTAGTAAAATCTTCATGAATAAATGGTACAAGTATTTGAAATTCTGAGCCATCTGATTGGTTTAAAAAGTAGAGTAAACACTAAGGTTTCTAATGACAATGGCGCGAGTTCCCACAAAGCCAAATAAAATACGCTACGCTCCCTCCCTTTCGGCTTCTTAATGGTGATGATATCTCTTCAAAGCCTCTATCCTATACATACAATCACTATGAAGGAACTGAATCTGAAAATGAATTAAACAGGAAATGAGAAAATAAGATCTCCTATGAATAGTGCGTTTATTGTTTCCAACAAAGTCCTTAACAAGAACTAGTTTCCTGATAATTATGGATTCGTAATAACACGCACAAGTAGCGAATGTGGTGGATGAAATAAACATAAAAAGCAAAATTTAGATTATTTTTTTCCGTTGGCGTCCAGGGCGTGATCATTTTATCGGACGGGCACAGCAGCTGAATGAATTTCTTATAAAAAAATATAGGCGAATTAATAAGTTTTGAAATTACAAAATACACAGGTGTTTGAGAGTTCCTAAAGCCATCTTAATGAGCATATTCATTGATCTACTTCATTGCATGAGTCAAAACAAATAAACATTGTTTTAAATCAAATGAAATCTAAATCATGATATTTCTTTATTAGGAAAACACCTTAATTGATCGGAGAAAATAGATTACAAAAGCAGAAATTGTGCGATCTAATAACATTTTAGTAGTTGTTTTTATTTGCTATTGTAATGAAGATTTGGCAAACTTGAACCTAATTTTCGACTCCATAATGGACCAGAAGCGGATTTGCAAACCGAACTCAGTCAGATTCACATACGTCGTGGTACGATGACTCAGATTTTACATACGTCGTGGTGTGATGGCCGTTTGTCTCATTTAATTCACTTCACATTTCCCGCCTTCTGAATTTTAAATTCCTAATTACGTAGTCGGAATCACAAATTCCGAAATGTTAACTCTAAATTCCGAATTCTTTTAAAGTCATCTAAAAGCATAATAATATAATATAATATATAATAATATAATATAATATTATATTATATAATATAATATAATATAATATAATATTATATAATATAATATAATATAATATGTAATGTAATGTAATGTAATGTAATGTAATGTAATGTAATGTAATAATAATATAATATAATATAATATAACATGATAAACGTATGCCGTAGCCCAAACTCTTATTTATGATTATTGCCCGAGCCTAAGGCTCCGGCTATATTTATCTCGGGCTCAGAAAGCTGCTTTGGGTGTTGGACTGTATATCAACGTCCTTTTACTGTTCATAAAACAATTGTATTTTAGTAAGAATACCGGGACGCAGTCAAATTGGTATACAGGCATTTTATGGGTGAATAACGGATTCAGTCTATAAATTATTATCTGCGCATGCGCGTAGAACTGGTGCTAACTGTTTTTTACTACAGTTAAGAATATATATAGATGTAAATTTCAGGGATACAGTCTATAAATCTGTTCTCAGCATGCGAATACAGCTGGTATGCGATTTCAATAATAAAAAATATAATACCCATTGTATCTATAAATTGTGAATTGTCCCCATCTATTGATAACAAATTTGCAATTAAGTGTGTTGAACACAGCAGGAGATCTAGACAAAACAACAGATGCATTTGCATAACTATAAATGTAGCACTACAGTATGCCCCACATATGGACATCGACCTGTGTAGCTACAGGTTAACGCCGTGGTGATTACATCATTGTATGCATACATTACCCACAAGACCTTTCGGCGAATGGTCTCCCCTAATATGGCAATATCTCTTCACTCCCAGAATTCAAAGTTTTCCAGAAACTTCCAGAGAAACTAAGTGCAGGTAAACAATATATAACAGGTGTTCAGATGATTAACCACGGAGTTAGACGACATATTTAGGAAACCCCCATTGCATACTCACTTATGATAGGGATTAACAGAGGTTTACTTTAACTCTAATTGTGTTACATTTATAAACTGTTATTAGGTTAACTACAATGGCGAGGCTGTAGTGTTACATAAACACTACTGTGCATTTCAGGATGCCTACTAGGCTATACGTCGAATATGAATCGAGATTTTTTCTATATGTGTTCATACCTAGAATGAAAACCTGAATCTATTGGCAATCTTCGCGTAGCCATCCTCTAAGCTTCGCAAAGGCAACAATTCATTTTGACCCCACTGTTTACATGTAATTTTATTGACAGACGAGATTTTTTCTATATGTTTTCATACCTGAAATGAAAACGGACGCTCCTGAATCTATTGGCAATCTTCGCGTAGCCATCCTCTAAGCTTCGCAAAGCCAACAATTCATTTTGACCCCCACTGTTTACATGTAATTTTATTGACAGACAAAACCAAAATGGCGACGGCGGAACATTCCACTTTTCTAGGGTAAAGTGACTTAAAAATTCAGCTGACCAATAGTGGTGTTAATAATAAAATATAAACGCAGTATACTGTTTACCTACCTTTTATTTGCTAGATATAATGTTTGTCATTCCAAATTTAAGTAAAAGGTAAGTATGATTGATTGCTGGAGGTGCTGAACATTGAACAACAACACTACCCTGCATAACCTACGTTTTACTTGGTACATCTGAACCCTAGAAACAGACATGCGCAGACGACATTTTCTAAAAATAATGCCTCCATGTTGTTTTAATTTTTACAATGTAAACAAGAGGGGTCAACATGAATTTTAGGCTTTCTGAAGCATAACGGATGGCTATGGCAAGATTATAAATAGATCCAGGAGCGTCTATTATCATTATATCTAACCATATCAGGTCTAAAAACATATAGCAAGTAATAAAAAGATGTATATTCGTCCAACCTGAACTGCACAGTAGTAATACTAATTATGGAAAACATCTCATCTGGCGAAAATGCTGCGACGATATACGCATCTCCAATTCATTCTATACTTAAAGTAGCTATCCCGCCAACAGTGGCCACATTTTACAACATGGATACACCGTTTCTAAAGCTACTGACAACGAAGTAAATATATAACTTACATATTTTGAGAATCCAAACGCTATAAACATAAAATAAACGATTTTAACCAGCAAGACCAAACCCCGAAACGGGAGCGTCGAATTAAGAGTAACCAACTCATCAATCGCGCGTATTTTAAAAACACATGAACACATCTATACTTTTAATCGGCACTTAGACATTATTATATGACCTGACCACCTGGATGGAGTTTTGATAAACAATTTCGTAGTGCAATTTTTGCCGTTATTTGGCGAATTAGTTTCTTTAATTCCACCAAGTATCAATTTAATCTAATGAAAACTCGGAAACGGGCATATGAGCACAAATACAGACAAGGCGCAATACACTTGTCACAAATAATTCAAACGTAACGCCGCAACAATATGTTAATCTCCGGTTGATGTTAATACCTTTCACCGAGGTTCATCTTAATTCGATAAAAACGTATAGGGGGAGTTAGCCGGAAAGTAAAAATAATTACGACGTCATACGTCCCGCCAAGATTTCGTATACAAATATATTTATACTCTTTTTAAGGCATTTAAATTAAGAAAATATAAATTTTAAAAAATGCACAAAGTGATTTAATTTATTAGATTTTTTAAAATATTTAAATCGATTTAATTTGTTACGATATATATTATTTATTATTATTTGTTTTTGCGTTTAGTGACGAAATTGTGTTTTTACCGTTTACTCTTTTCCCCCTTCTTTTAGCAACGTGATTATCTTTAAAGGGACACACGGCAATCTTGATTTTTTTTTTTAAAACTCGCGGCGTCCCGTTATATTTTTTCTATATGAATTGTATTTGTTCAATCATTAATTTTAATGAAACGAATTGTATAAAGCAAATTGATTTTTCATATTACAAACTGTTGGTTACCGTGATTTCACCAATAATATATTCAAACCTATGGCAGAATAACAAAGAAAAGTTGAAAAGTCAAAATTGTATCTAAATATATGCAGGTCGATTCAAAGTCAAAATGATGCTGGATTAATAAACCGAGAGGCCAATTTTAATGATGGATAAAAACTTCAAGATTGCCATGTATCCCTTTAACGAAGTTTGGTTTCACCGTTAGTCAAATTTTTTATTTTTATTTTTAAAAGTTCTTGTTATTTATTTTTTACCTTTAGTATTAATAATTTGAATTGCACAAAATAACCAACACGTCGTATTATGATTTATAAACCGATATGAAATAATAAAACTGTCTATATTGTTACCATGCAACAATAATTACCACTCATAATAATAAGTAAAACAACAACACCCTCGACCCCTACCCCCGTTCTCCATTCCCAAATATAAGCACTTAAAATAAAATATCACGAATTGTTGTATTTTTATTATGTCTTACCTTGATAACTATAATGGAATTTTAAAAACTGTTAGGCGTCCATGTAAATTAACTCCAGCTAATGAACCCTTTTGAATATAAAACCACTGTTTTACAATAAAACCACTGTTTTACAATTTAAATTCCTCCACAATCATGAACAATTCAACTAGTATGTCGTCAATACAAGAGCTACTGACATGTCAACGATAGATTGCGAGCACCCGCATCGATATTCGATAGGGTTTTAATATAAGCCCTCACCGCTTAACTCATAATATTGATGTTGGGACATCCATAGTTACAATGCTGCAGCGCTCAATCAAACAGGTAGGATGGAAACAAGACAGAGGGCATTTCCGATGGTCCTCTGCATCGCATGGGTTCGCTCCCTGGCCTTGATTTATTTGATGGGAAATTCCACCCTTAATCTCATCTCCTTCTGAGGCTGCTGACCCAGTATGACCTTACATGTATTATACGGAACGTAAAACTTTCTCCCCTCATTGCTGCGGGTTCGAATCCCACTAGTCTAGTGAGAAAGTGTCAATTCTTACGGATGGCGGGAGGTATACAGTACTTGTTCTACCCAGCAAAATGGGGTGATCTGCCTCTACCACAAAACATCGACCGTCATATATAGCCTGACCTGTGCTAAACATGACGTAAAATGCCATTCAAACCTCCCTAATGAACTCGTTTGGGTGAAAGTAGTTTTCTTTTACAATACGAGAACCTTTTGAAACTATTCGTTGTATATATTTCACATAATCGTTGTATCTAATTCTCGTTGTATCTATTTCACCTAATCGTTGTATCTATTTCACATAATCGTTGTATATATTTCATATAATCACATAATCGTTGCCCCCGTGTGGTTGCTGGGGTAGAATACAACCACTGCAATCTCACAAACACACTGCCACATGCAGAGGGGTAGCCACATGCAGAGAGGTAGGACCCCCACATTCATATTCATTTTGTAATGTTTTATCTTGCTCATTCAAGGTATTTATCATGACACGTGGAAACGTGGCTCCATCGTAAATGTTAGGCGCCATATAACTTTTGCATGTGTTGGTGCGCCTTAAAGGGACACACGGCAATCTTGAAGTACTTGTAAAGGGTGTCTCGATTTATATATCCAGTATCGTTTTTACTTTTACCCTGGTTACATTTAAATAAATCAAATGTTAAGTATTCACTAATTCGTCTTATTATACTATAAGTTTTAATATATTATTGGTGCAATAATATCAAAAATTAACAATATGCAAAAAGAGATGGCTTAATACAATCTTTATAATTAACATTAATGATTGAACAAATTCAATTTATGTAGAGAAACTAACGGGACGCCGCTAGTTTTTAAAAAATCAAGATTGCCATGTGTCCCTTTAAAACCCAATTCAATTCAATACATAATCGTTGTATCTATTTCACATGTGTATACGATTGTGTGACGTATGTACAGACACTATAAGAAACTCTTAGTTTCCCAATAACATACGTCACATAATCGTGCACACTTACGGATATTATAGATCGATATCGATCATCGGGCAACACTCCCGTTTTTCAGCAAATTAAATCAGGTATAATGGTTCCAGAATACTGCGGACACACGGGTCAAACATACAGATCGAAGCATTTCAGCGAAGGTGCTATGCTTATAAACAATTATTATTATCAGTTCCTGTGAAGCAGTAAGCGATATTAACAATTCATGCAAAACGCTTCAATGAACTTCAAAATCAATGTTTCTGCCAGAGAAACGTTCCTATTCGTTATATTTTGTGAACATTTCTTCCTCAAACATAAATATTTTGTTTGTTCTTTTAGATTATCTCTCTCATGCAGAATGACAGCAACCAATCAGATTGCATGTTTTATATACTATATAATACGAATGTGTGGTACTGATGGTTCAGGATTAAATCCTGCACGCACAAGGAAACATTTTTTAGACCATAATGTGTTAACATATCACAAAATTATTATATAAAACTACTACGGAATAAATCGGATTGTTTCCTATCATTCTGCATGTGAGTAAAATATTCACCACTGAATGTGCAATAGTTTAGGCCTTTTATCATGATGAGTCTTAAACTACAGTACATGTAATTCATTTTATTTACTTATTATGTTACCGTCTAATCCACGTGTATAACCTACTTCATTAGACTATTATAAACATAGTATTTAAAACAAAATCTGACATTTAGAGCCTAACAGCACAAACAATTTTAATAGGCCTACTGTACAAGTCAAAAAGTCGATATGCCTTTGAACAAAATTAAAACAAAAGGTTTAAATAACTCATAAATACCCTTTATAGTTCCTCAAGTCTTCAATCCAACTCCTGTGAAGAATACCCTATGTAATGATTATTACGTAACTATTTAGCATTAATACCCGATCACGATCATAAAGGCAACATGAGGTTAAAATAGTCTTCGCTAGTCCTAATCCATAAATAGTTCGTTCATTATAGGAACGTTTCGAGCTTTTAATCTCTTTTCAAAAAAAGAAAAAACAAAAAAACAATTGACTATGCGAAAATAATATGATATGTTTCATTACCAGTTTTCTTCTGTTACGTCTATTAATGGATATGGTTGACAAATCAAACATGCACTTTTTGTTTCATTTCTATACTATAATAACGTCTTTCATAATAGGAAAAGAACATAAAGCCTTAACGGGGATTTATAAACACGTTCTATATCGAACTATTATAGTTCGTTCAATACATGCCCGTTTTGATCTGCTCATCTCAGAAGCGTGTAGGTGATCACATGACTGCATTGATAACATGACTGGAGGTGACTGCATGTGATCAGATATAATCATATGACTGAGGTTATCACATGACTCGAGGTGATCCGATGACTGAAAGAGATCTCGTGACGGAGATTAGCTAATTACTGGAGGTGATCGGATAACTGCAGATGATCAGATGACTGGAGGTGATCATATGAATGCTGGTGATCACATCACTGTATGTGATCAGATGACTGCAGATGATCAGATAACTGGAGGTGATCGTATGTCTTGAGGTGATCAGATGACTGGAGGTGATCAGATGACTGGAGGTGATCATATGAAGTAGGTGACTACAGACTGCAGGTGATCAGATGACTGGAGATGATCAGATGACTGGAGGTGATCACATGACTGCAGGTGATCGTATGTCTTGAGGTGATCACATGACTTGACTGCAGGTGATCACATGATTGGAGCTGATAGATGACTGGAGGTGATCGTATGTCTTGAGGTGATCACATGACTGGAGGTGATCATATGACTGGAGGTGATTGGATGACTGGAGGTGATCAGATGAATGGAGATGATCAGATGACTGGAGGTGATCAGATGAATGTAGGTGATCAAATGACAGGAGGTGATCAGATGACTGGAGATGATCAGATGACTGGAGGTGATCAGATGACTGGAGATGATTATATGACTGGAGGTGATCCGATGACTGGAGGTGATCAGATAACTTGAGGTGATCACATGACTGTAGGTGATCACATACAGTAGATGATCACATGATTGGAGATGATCGAATGACTAGTGGTGATTACATGACCGGAGGTATTCGGATGACTGGAGCTGACTACAGGTGATGAGCTGACTGCAGGTGAATAAATGACATGATCAGGTGATTGCAGGTGATCATATGACTCTAGGTGATTAGATGACTTCAGATGATCAGATGACTGTAGGGGACTGCAGGCGATCCGATGTGAATACATGACTGTAGTTAATCAGATGACTGGAGATGATCAGATGAATGCAGGTAACCGCATGACTGGATGTGATCACATGACTGGAGGTGATCAGATGAATGGAGGTGATCATATGACTGGAGGTCATCAGATGAATGGAGGTGACCACATCACTGGAGGTGACCAGCTGAATAGAGGTGATTACATGACTGAAGGTGATCAGATGACTGGAGGTGACCAGATGACTGGCGGTGATTACATGACGGAAGGTGATCAGACGACTGGAGGTGATCAGATGTCTAGAGGTGATCAGGCGACTAGAGTTGATCAAATGAAAGGAGGTGACAACATGAATGGATGTGATCAGATGACTGGAGGTGATCAGAAGAATGTAGATGATCAGGTGACTCTAGGTGATCAGATGACTGGAGATGATCAGAAGACTGTAGATGATTACATGAATGTAGGTGATTACACGACTGTAGGTGATCAGATGACTGGAGGTGATCAGATGACTGGAGGTGATCAGACGAATGGAGGTGACAACATTAATGGATGTGATCAGCTGACTAGAGGTGATCAGATGGCTGTAGGTGATCAGATGAATGGAGGTGATCAGGTGACTGGAAGTGATCAGGAGACTGAAGGTCACTACAAGGGATCAGATGACTGGATGTGATCAGATGACGAGGTGACTACATGTGATCACGTGACTAGATGTGACTGCAGGTGATCAGATGACTGGAGGTAACTGCATGAGATCAGATGACAGGCGGTGACTACAGGTGATGAGATGACTGCAAGTCAATACTGCAAGGTTATTGCAGGTGATCATATGACTGTAGGTGATTATATGACTGCAGATGATAAGATGATCCGATAACTGGATGTGAATACATGACTGCAGTTAATCAGATGACTGGAGATTATCAGATGAATGCAGGTGACCGCATGACTGATCATATGACTGTAGGTGATTAGATGACTGCAAGTGAATACTGGATATGATCACATGACTGGATATGATCAGATTACTGGAGGTCATCAAATGAATGGAGGTGATCAGATGAATGGTGGTGACAACATCACTGGAGGTGATCAACCGAATGGAGGTGACAACATCAGATGACTGGAGTTAAGCAGGTGACTGGAGGTGATCAGGTGATTGGAAGTGGTCAGGAGACTGAAGGTCAGTACAAGCGATCAGATGACTGGATATGATCAGATGACGAGATGACTGCAGGTGATCACGTGACTAGAGGTGACTGCAGGTGATCAGATGACAGGAGGTAACTGCATGTGATCAGATGACAGGCGGTGACTACAGGTGATGAGATGATTGTAAGTGCATACTGCAAGGTTATTGCAGGTGATCATATGACTATAGGTGATTAGATGACTGCAGATGATAAGATGACTGTAGGGGTCTGCAGGTGATCCGATAACTGGATGTGAATACATGACTGCAGTTAATCAGATGACTTGAGATGATCAGATGAATGCAGGTGACCGCATGACTGGATGTGATCACATGACTGGATATGGTCAGATGACTGGAGGCCATCAGATGAATGGAGGTGATCAGATGAATGGAGGTGACAACATCAGTGGAGGTGATCAGCCGAATGGAGGTGACCACATCACTAGAGATGATCAGCAGAATGAAGGTGACCACATGACTGGAAGTGATCAGATGATTGGAGGTGATCAGACGAATGGAAGTGACAACATTAATGGATGTGATCAGCTGATTAGAGGTGATCAGATGGCTGTAGGTGATCAGATGAATGGAGGTGACAACATGAATGGATGTGATCACCTAGTAGAGGTGATCAGATGGCTGTAGGTGATCAGACGAATGGAGGGGACAACATGAATGGATGTGATCCGCTCACATGACTGGAGATGATCAGATGACTTGAGATGATCAGATGAATGTAGGCTACGACATGACTGGAGGTGATCAGATGACTGGAGGTGATCACATGGTTGGAGGTTATCAGATGACTGAATGTGATCAGATGACTGGAGGTGATCAGATGACTGGATGTGATCAGATGACTGGAGGTGATCAGATGATTGGAGGTGATCATATGACTGCAGTTACACATGACCCACGACCCCCTCAACACAAAAAACAAACTGAACGAAGGCCGTTGTCTAAAACCTTCTTATATCGAATATGGATTACATTTGTTGAAGATGCTTTTAATGTCACGTTTATTGTGTACAAAAATGTAAGTTTTACTTAGATGCAAATTGTGGAGATCCGTCAAGAATGCCATAGTGAGGTCTGGAACCATATAGAAGATAATTCGAAGTTATTTGCTATCTGATAGACCTTTATAGAACTTTTTGTTAGAAAACAGCCATAGTTATATATAGCCAACGTCCAGAATGAAAAAAAAATTCCACATACATCAAGTTTAGGATCATCACCCGAAACTTACACAATGACGTTTTTGTAAGACAAACTGTTTTTACAATTATAGGTTTTTAAAATGTACTATATTCAAACTAAATCCAACGTATACTTCTGCATATATGTATAGCGGTAAGTAGGTACACATTTGGATCCATGTACTAATATAGTCTAATAGATGAGCAGGAACAGTGTTGTTTCATATAGCAGGCATCACGGACAGGTAAGCATGACCAATGCTGGTCCGTATAGCAGACATAACGGACCGGTAAGCATGACCAATGTTGGGCCATATAGCAGACATCACGGACTGGTAAGCTTGAACAATGTGGATCCATATAGCAGGTACCACACACCAGTAAGCATGACCAATTTGGGCCCTATAACAGACGTCACAGACTGGTAAGCATGAACAATGTTGGACCGTATAGCAGACATAACGGACCGGTAAGCATGAGCAATGTTGGGCCATATAGCAGGCATCACGGACAGGTAAGCATGACCAATGTTGGGCCGTATAACAGACATAATGGACCAGTAAGCGTGACCAATGTTGGGCTATATAGCAGACATCACGGACTGGTAAGCATGAACAATGTGGATATATATAGCAGGCACCACAGACCGGTAAGCTTGAGCAATGTGGATCCATATAGCAGACATAACGGACTGGTAAGCATGAACAATGTTGGACCATATAGCAGACATCACGGACTGGTAAGCATGAACAATGCGGATCCATATAGCAGGCACCACAGACCGGTAAGCATGAACAATGTTGATCCATAAAGCAGGCGTCACAGACTGGTATACATGACCAATGTTGAATCCCCCATACAGCAGGCATTACAGACTGGTAACCATGATCAATGTGGATCCATATTGCAGGTAAGTACGAATCACGTGTGTTCAAGTAGCGACATGTAGCTTCCATAAAGCTCGAATTAAAAATTATAAATAATCAAAATCCATGTAGATCTAATAGGTAAACATAGTACACATGTGAATCAGGTAAGCGCAAAACGTGATGATATGAACCCATATAGTATGAAGCAAGTGTATCCATATTGTAATTAAGCATGTCATGTGTGGTTCCATACATGAAACATGTAAAGTCATATTGCAGATAATTCATATAGCATTACCGAGATTTATAATAGTAACAGTGTACTATTTCCTTAACATCTTTCTTTGAATGGTCAAAGTATCATTCGAGTACGTTAACACAACAACATCAGGCCCGTAGCTACGCAGAGGCACACCGACGTAGTTGCTTCAGTAGAATTTTGGGAAGGTACCCAGATATTGAAGTAGGCATTTCAATATCAAATTAAATCACTAATATCGTCTTGAATATAAGTTATGGGTCAGGAATGTATGAAAACGCAGGTAATCGTAAGTAGAAATTCACATTTTTCCGTGGGGAGGGCAGGGGCAGTGGAAGGGGCGCTAAGACGGGATTTGCATTGGTTAAACTTCAGA
>JAWPHD010020202.1:0-32716 GCA_037043455.1 Cyrtodaria siliqua | reverse complement strand
ATGTATATATTTGACAAATCATAGCTATATGTATATATTTGACAAATCATAGCTGTATGTATATATTTGACAAATCATAACTATATGTATATATTTGACAAATCATAGCTATATGTATATATTTGACAAATCATAGCTGTATGTATATATTTGACAAATCATAGCTATATGTATATATTTGACAAATCATAGCTGTATGTATATATTTGACAAATCATAGCTATATGTATATATTTGACAAATCATAGCTATAATGTATATATTTGACAAATCATATCTGTATGTATATATTTGACAAATCATAGCTGTATGTATATATTTGACAAATCATAGCTATATGTATATATTTGACAAATCATAGCTATATGTATATATTTGACAAATCATAGCTATATGTATATATTTGACAAATCATAGCTATATGTATATATTTGACAAATCATAGCTATATGTATATATTTGACAAATCATAGCTATATGTATATATTTGACAAATCATAGCTATATGTATATATTTGACAAATCATAGCTATATGTATATATTTGACAATCATAGCTATATGTACTATATTTGACAAATCATAGCTATATGTATATTTGACAAATCATAGCTATATGTATATATTTGACAATCATAGCTGTATGTATATATTTGACAAATCATAGCTGTATGTATATATTTGACAAATCATAGCTATATGTATATTATTTGACAAATCATAGCTATATGTATATATTTGACAAATCATAGCTGTATGTATATATTTGACAAATCATAACTGTATGTATATATTTGACAAATCATAGCTATATGTATATATTTGACAAATCATAGCTGTATGTATATATTTGACAAATCATAGCTATATGTATATATTTGACAAATCATAGCTGTATGTATATATTTGACAAATCATAGCTGTATGTATATATTTGACAAATCATAGCTATATGTATATATTTGACAATCATAGCTATATGTATATATTTGACAAATCATATCTGTATGTATATATTTGACAAATCATAGCTATATGTATATATTTGACAAATCATAGCTGTATGTATATATTTGACAAATCATAGCTATATGTATATATTTGACAAATCATAGCTGTATGTATATATTTGACAAATCATAGCTGTATGTATATATTTGACAAATCATAGCTGTATGTATATATTTGACAAATCATAGCTATATGTATATATTTGACAAATCATAGCTATATGTATATTTGGACAAATCATAGCTATATGTATATATTTGACAAATCATAGCTATATGTATATATTTGACAAATCATAGCTGTATGTATATATTTGACAAATCATAGCTGTATGTATATATTTGACAAATCATAGCTATATGTATATATTTGACAAATCATAGCTGTATGTATATATTTGACAAATCATAGCTGTATGTATATATTTGACTAATCATAGCTATATGTATATATTTGACAAATCATAGCTGTATGTATATATTTGACAAATCATAGCTGTATGTATATATTTGACAAATCATAACTATATGTATATTTGACAAATCATAGCTATATGTTATATATTTGACAATCATAGCTGTATGTATATATTTGACAAATCATAGCTATATGTATATATTTGACAAATCATAGCTGTATGTATATATTTGACAAATCATAGCTGTATGTATATATTTGACAAATCATAGCTATATGTATATATTTTGACAAATCATAGCTGTATGTATATATTTGACAAATCATATCTGTATTGTATATATTGACAAATCATAGCTATATGTATATAGTTTGACAAATCATAGCTGTATGTATATATTTGACAAATCATAGCTGTATGTACATATTTGACAAATCATAGCTGTATGCATTATTGACAAATCATAGCTATATGTATATATTTGACAAATCATAGCTATATGTACATATTTGACAAATCATAGCTGTATGTATATATTTGACAAATCATAGCTATATGTATATATTTGACAAATCATAGCTGTATGTATATATTTGACAAATCATAGCTATATGTATATATTTGACAAATCATAGCTATATGTATATATTTGACGTTAACATTTTTTTAAACAATTTTTTCAGTATAAATTAGTGTAACATATTAGAACATTTTCAACAAGAGTATACATTTTGTTCAGTATAACCAGTGCTCAAAGAATAGGATAGCCCAACGCCCGGGGCTCCTCGAAATCCATTCAGGGCCTGTCTCATTTTGCATACAAGGAGCCCGTCGGGCCTGTCTAAAAAAAAAAAAAAAATCTCAAGATCCTCAAAACAAAATACTCCCAGGTGTATTCTGAACTATGAAAACACTTGCAATAAAGTAATTAAAATGTGTTATACACAAATTGAAACAATAAGAAGTTCGAATATTTTGCCTGGCGTCGTGTCGGCAGTTTGTCACAACTTTGAGATCGACAATTTCTGACGTAAAACTACATTATCCTGCTATTAGGGTTGTGTTTTCTTTCCTCTTTGATAAGAAATACCATTTTTGGCATTCAAAACACATTATTGCATGAAAAAAGTTCCTAATTGATGGTATTTCGATTGAATGTTTGTGAAATTTTCGGGCCGTAAAAGTGCGGTGTCATAGTAGTTCGGATGGTACATAATTTCGGATTTTTTTTTTTTTACATAATCGAATAAGAAAAACATTTCTATTCATTATTTAATCCATCATTCTTTCTTTTATCATGTTTAAGGAGTTCCTGGAATCCTATTTTTAAATGAATTCTACTCTAGGCTCCTAATTCTTTAACTTGGAGAAAGTGGTGACAAAATAAACAAGAGGCCCAAGAGGGCCTGTGGACGCTCTACTGGCTAACATGGCTCTTATAACATCAATGAAGTGAGTGACTGCCATTTACGTTTTTTTGAAAGTTTCGGGCAAAAAACAGCTTTTTAACTAAATCAAAGGCCATAACTAAAGAATCTGGTAAAGTTTGGTAAAGATCAGATGAAAAATGAAGGCCCAACCGTATCAATGAGGCAACATATAGCATGTTTAACTAAATCAAGAACACCTCTGTTACTGGTCCGACTGGTCGAACATAGGGCTAAAAAAAAAAAAAAATGCAAAAAAAAAAAAAATTGCAAAAAAAAAAAAATGCAAAAAAAAATGCAAAAATTGCAAAACATTTCAAAAAAAAAGAGAAGATATTTCCAAAAAAAAAAATAAAAAAAAACAAATTAAAAAAAAAATATTTAAAAAAAATAAATAAAAAAAAAAATAAATAAATTTAAAAAAATAAATCTCTGTACATGTCTATGTAAAACATGTGACCCGAGGGTTACCATTTGAACAAACTTGGTAAAGGACCATAAACTTACAGCAAATGCAAAATATTAAACCTCTGGCTCTTGCAGTTCCAGAGAAGAAGATTTTTTTCAGTTTTTCCCTATACAAGCATTTATGTAAAACTGTGAACCCCGGGGCGGGGCCAGATGTGACCCCAGGGTCCCCATTTGAACAAAATTGGTAAAGGACCATAAGCTTATAGCAACAGCAAAATATTAAACCTCTGGCTCTTGCAGTTTCAGAGAAGAAGATTTTTTAAGTTTTTCCCTATACATGTCTATGTAAAACATGTGACCCTTGGGGCGGGGCCAAATGTGACCCCAGGGTCACCATTTGAACAAACTTGGTAAAGGACCATAAGCTTTTAGCAAATGCAAAATATTAAACCTCTGGCTCTTGCAGTTCCAGAGAAGATTTTTTTTCTTCAGTTTTTCCCTCTACAAGCATTTATGTAAAACTGTGAATCCCCGGGGCAGAGCCAGATGTGACCCCAGGGTCCCCATTTGAACAAAATAGGTAAAGGACCATAAGCTTATAGCAACACCAAAATATTAAACCTCTGGCTCTTGCAGTTTCAGAGAAGAAGATTTTTTAAGTTTTTCCCTATACATGTCTATGTAAAACATGTGACCCTTGGGGCGGGACCAAATGTGACCCCAGGGTCACTATTGTCACTATTTGAACAAACTTGGTAAAGGACCATAAGCTTATAATAAATGTAACATATCAAACCTCTGACTCTTGTAGTTGGCGAGAAGAAGATTTTAAAAAAAAATTCCAATATAAGTCTATGTAAAACTGTGACCCTCGGGGCGGGGACAAATTTGACCCCCGGGTCACCATTTGAACAAACTTAGTAGAGGACCATAAGCTGATGCTACATGTATTACATGAGAGCTCTGTGCCATGTGATTCCAGAGAAGAAGATTTTATTCAGTTTTTCCTATACAAGCCTTTGTAAAACTGTGACCCCCGGGGTGGGGCCAAATGTGACCCCTGGGTCACCATTTGAACAAACTTGATAGAGGACCACAAGCTTATAGCAACTGCAAAATATTAAACCTCTGGCTCTTGCAGTTTCAGAGAAGAAGATTTTTTAAGTTTTTCCCTATACATGTCTATGTAAAACATGTGACCCTTGGGGCGGGGCCAAAAGTGACCCGAGGGTCACCATTTGAACAAACTTGGTAAAGGACCATAAGCTTATAGTAAATGCAAAATATCAAACCTCTGGCTCTTGTAGTTTCCGAGAATTAGATTTTTTTTTAAAAAATCCTATATAAGTCTATGTAAAACTGTGACCCCCGGGGCGGGGACAAATTTGACCCAAGGGTCACCATTTGAACAAACTTAGTAGAGGACCATAAGCTGATGCTACATGTAATACATGAGAGCTCTGTGCCTTGTGGTTTCAGAGAAGAAGATTTTTTAAAGTTTTTTCCTATATGTCTATATGAAAAACATGCAAAACCTCAATATACAAATTTTGGACCCCCGGGGCACGGCCATTTTTGACCCCGGGGACTTTAATTGAACAAACTTGATAGTCTAGGCGTTGGCGATCATTTTAAAAGAAAAACTGTTGAAATCTGTCCAGCGGTTCTGGAGAAGAAGATTTTTTAAGATTTCGACCATATATGGTAATGGCAGCCATCTTGGATGTAGCATTGACCTAATTTTAACAAATCTAAAAAGCATTCAACTAAGGATCATCCACGTGAAGTTTGGTCAAAATTAGCCAAGCGGTTTCTGA
Source organism: Cyrtodaria siliqua (assembly GCA_037043455.1). NCBI lineage: Eukaryota > Metazoa > Mollusca > Bivalvia > Adapedonta > Hiatellidae > Cyrtodaria > Cyrtodaria siliqua. The sequence goes on along the minus strand of JAWPHD010020202.1, from coordinate 27,633 downwards.
GAAGAAGTCGTTTGAAGAAAAGTTAACGGACGACAGACGACAGACAGACAGACGACGGACGACGGACAACACAGCATCCCATAAGCTCTGCTGGCCCTTGGCCAGTAGAGCTAAAAAATAAAAAGAAATTAAAAAACTGTTACCCCCGGGGCGCGTCCAAATTTGACACCAGGGTCACCATTTGAACAAACTTGGTAGAGGACCATAAGCTGATGCTACATGTAATACATGAGAGCTCTGTGCCATGTGGTTCCAGAGAAGAAGATTTTTTTCAGTTTTTGCCTATACAAGCCTAAGTAAAACTGTGACCCCCAGGGTGGGGCCAAATTTGACCAATGGGTCACCATTTGAACAAACTTGGTAGAAGACCATAAGCTTATAGCAAATGCAAAATATTAAACCTCTGGCTCCTGCAGTTTCAGAGAAGAAGATTTTTTAAGTTTTTCCTATACATGTCTATGTAAAACATGTGACCCTTGGGGCGGGGTCAAATGTGACCCAAGGGTCACAATTTGAACAAAGTTGGTAAAGGACCATAAGCTTATAGCAAGTGCAAAATATTAAACCTCTGGCTCTTGCAGTTCCACAGAAGAAGATTTTTTTCAGTTTTTCCCTATACAAGCATTTATGTAAAACTGTGACGCCCGGGCCGGGGCCAGATGTGACCCCAGGGTCACCATTTGAACAAAATTGGTAAAGGACCATAAGCTTATAGCAACAGCAAAATATTAAACCTCTGGCTCTTGCAGTTTCAGAGATGAAGATTTTTTCAGTTTTTCCCTATACATGTCTATGTAAAACATGTGACCCTTGGGGCGGGGCCAAATGTGACCCCAGGGTCACCATTTGAACAAACTTGGTAAAGGACCATAAGCTTATAATAAATGCAAAATATCAAACCTCTGGCTCTTGTAGTTTCCGAGAAGAAGATTTTTAAAAAAAAAATCCTATATAAGTCTATGAAAAACTGTGACCCTCGGGGCGGGGACAAATTTGACCCTAGGGTCATCATTTAAACAAACTTAGTAGAGGACCTTAAGCTGATGCTACATGTAATAAATGAGAGCTCTGTGCCATGTGGTTCCAGAGAAGAAGATTTTTTTCAGTTTTCCCTATACAAGCCTATGTAAAACTGTGACCCCCGGGGTGGGGCCAAATGTGACCCCTGGGTCACCATTTGAACAAATTTGTTACTTGACCACAAGCTTATAGCAAATGCAAAATATTAAACCTCTGGCTCTTGCAGTTTCAGAGAAGAAGATTTTTTAAGTTTTTCCCTATACATGTCTATGTAAAACATGTGACCCTTGAGGCGGGGCCAAATGTGACATGAGGGTCACCATTTGAATAAAATTGGTAAAGGACCATAAGCTTATAGTAAATGCAAAATATCAAACCTCTGGCTGTTGTAGTTTCAGAGAAGAAGATTTTTTTTTTTAAAAATCCCTTATAAGTCTATGTAAAACTGTGACCCCCGGGGCGGGGACAAATTTGACCCCAGGGTCACCATTTGAACAAACTTAGTAGAGGACCATAGGCTGATGCTACATGTAATACATGAGAGCTCTGTGCCTTGTGGTTTCAGAGAAGAAGATTTTTTAAAGTTTTTTCCTATATGTCTATATGAAAAACATGCAAAACCTCAATATACAAACTTTGGACCCCCGGGGCACGGCCATTTTTGACCCCGGGGACTTTATTTGAACAATCTTGATAGTCTAGGCGTTGGCGATCATTTTAAAAGAAAAACTGTTGAAATCTGTCCAGCGGTTCTGGAGAAGAAGATTTTTTAAGGTTTCGACCATATATGGTAATGGCAGCCATCTTGGATGTAGCGCTGACCTAATTTTAACAAATCTAAAAAGCATCCAACTAAGGATCATGCATGTGAAGTTTGGTCAAAATTAGCCAAGCGGTTTCTGAGGAGAAGTCGTTTGAAGAAAAGTTAACGGACGGACGGACGACGGAAGACGGACAACACACCATCCCATAAGCTCTGCTGGCCCTTGGCCAGTAGAGCTAAAAATATAGCCAGAGGAGGCCCTGATAGTCTAATAATACCTGATTAAAAATTTAGCTCCAAGTGTGGCTCCAGTTTCACCAAGTTTGGCAAAAGTGCTAGTACTCTCCTTTGCATCGGTTGTAAATTTCAATGTAATATTCTATTCTAATGAAGTGATAAATAAGTCTGCTGACTAGGGAGCATAAAGTGGTAACAAAAAGAAAAATATAGTCAGGGGAGGTTCTGAGTTTGAGCAATACATACGTAACAAATGTGTGCTATAAAAGCGAATAAAGACACCTTTCCACTAAGAAAAAAATATTGGACCTTTCCATTTTAAATCAGGGCCTGTCCATTTTAAATCAGGGCCTGTCCATTTTCAGAAGCAACAAGCCCTGGGCTTGTCTCTTAAAATAATTTTCTTTGAGCACTGATAACTTAGAACATATTAGAACATTTTCAACGAGAGTATGCATTTTCCAGTATAAATTATAAGAGTAACTATACTTATGAATATATTTTAGAGACCTTCCAAACAACAGTATAATGTGACAGTTATTGAAATTGATTCATAAATGTTATAATAATAGACTGCTTTACTTAGTGAGTATTATAGTCTTACCTCAGTACACACATTTACAGCACAGTTTCTCATGGCACACCGACCATCATCCGCCCAGAACGGACATTCTTTGTTTAAATTTACCTGAAACAAAACATCAAATTAACAAAAACTCTACTGAATCTTCCCAGAAAAAATCTACATGTTTGTATAAGCATTTATTCACCCTCATTGTACTGTTCTGGGGATTTTAGTGAGCTAGACCTTGGTTTAACCATCACCCACAGGACTGGTCAGTTTTAAGTATTAAGATAATTAATCCAAATTCGGTCCTGGCTGCAAGAGATAGCATGCTCCCTGGATTACTAAATCAAGGTGCTAACCATTACTTGTTTGTTTTCTTTGAATGGTGTTCAACGTAATTTTTAGCATATGTTAGGCCATATAGGATGGTCAATTTGTGTGGTAGAGGCAGTCCACCCGAATTTTCCTGGGTCAAACCAGTACTGTATACCTCCCGCCACCCGCAAGAATCAACACTTTCTTACTTGACAAGTGGAGCTCCCAGTGGGATTCGAACCAACCAGCAGCGAGAACGTTTTAGATGCAGCGTCTTTACTCTCCCGGCCATGGATGCGCTATCCATTACACCATGGTGCAACAGTAAATCTACCCCAAAAATACACTGAACAAAATTGCTAAGTATCAACTTTTGTACCTTAACTAATTTTCTTATTTTAAATATATTTTAGAATAGATATATGATAAGTATTTTGTTTTGACCCATAGTTTGTAAAACAGTTATTTTTTGTTTAAATTGTTACATCTTTTGAGAGTTACCCTCCCTTTATATGAAAACATGAAATGTGCTGATAAAACACATAAAATGAGTCAAAGATCGTTTAAAGATATAAAATTCTTAAAATTGGTATGAAATAATAGAAAAAAACATAAAAATTTGACCCATTTATCGCAGATTTTCCGTCTATAAAAATATGGATAATCTTAAATTACCTCCTTTTAAATTGAATATTGTTTGAAATTCAAGTAACTGTAATTCAGCATTATTTAACATTAAATATTTCGATAATTTCTTTTGCAAACGCATTTGTAGCGGTAATGCTAGTAAAACATGATGTCAAACTAATTTTAACTGGCATATTTTAGAATCAGGAACATCGAAAGCTTCACTAATTCGAAGTACTTAATAAAATCCTATATACCCAGTTATATAAGTGTTATAACTTATTTCTAAGAAAACACATTGACTTAAAAGTTTTAAAATATGTTCATGCAATCAGAGCAGACGATTTACACTCGCTATTTTGCAGTTTAACATTATCTCTAATCAAGCTCAAAATACACAAAACAATGACAATATTATTGACATATTCTTAGATTGATACTTAGCAATTACCTAAATCTACAAAGAAAAGAAACATTATCTCTTCTAAACATGGTGGTCACTCTTTTATTACCATCAACATGGAGAATGACCACTCCTTTGTTACGATAAATACTGCCATGTTGGACAGTTTTGTTTCATAACTTTTACAGGCTGCCTTGATCTTATTTACTGTACAACAACACTTCTAACATACTTGATGTTTCTATATACTGCATGTTATTACTTTATATAAATATCTAATTAGCATCTTAAACTATGCTTAAACAAAACAGGTCATTGCAGGAGTGCTTGAGTGCTTGAACACTGACAAGTGTGTTAAAAAGTCATGAAGCAAGTTAGTAGTGGTACTTAATACTGGGAAATACAGCAGGTGGCTGATATTAAGTAACAGGTACTAATTCTAAAACATGATGAATAACCACAGCACTACAGAACTACTGGAGGCTATAATCTGCAACAGATGACACATAGAATATACATTTACCAGTATTCCAAATATAATATGTTGACTTATAAATATGCTGATTCGCAGATCCCCATGCCAAATGGTCATGAAATAATGAGCAAAAGCCACTTAACAGAAATATAAACAAATTATGAGTGACTATTACAAAACATACTGTTTACCTCACTCATAAACGTTTGTTGATAATGGTATAATAAACAGTCGAATAGTTTCAACAACTGTGCATGTAGAACATCATGTCATACAAATCTACTGGGGTTTTTTAAGACAGAGATTTGAACGAAGTAACCTAGGTTTCTAAATGCCCAACAAGATAATAAATGGAATAATTGTTACACACCAGTTTGATTCTACATGTAGTTATAGCTCACATAATCATCAAAGGATGATAAAACATCATTTGGACGTCATTAATGATTACCTTAAAGTATCTGAAGTAATTCCTAGATAAGAGGCTCTTTAGTCGCGGGTAAATATCATTGTTATTGAGGGAATCCAAACTTTCCACTTTACACGAACAGTCATCTACTTCACCTTGGAGCTGCAACAAAAACAAACATGAGCTTATCTGGTGAAATTTCATTAATTAATTAAAATTGTATTACTGAAAAATAAACAAAAACAAGACCTTGCGGGTTTTTTATGCCATTTTGACAGCGACACCCGGATGTTGGAGGAGAGTTACCTCCCCTATACTGTTCGGTCAATACGATTGAGGCACTTGCTTTATTGTTAAAGACTGGATGACAAGTGTCTATGTGACATTACTTTACTAAATGTAACCACAGAGTGCCAAATCGGTCCAGATTCAGGTTACGTTATGGTGTTTGTTATGTCGTCAATTCATACAGTTACACAGGCCCATTTTCATCAATATGAATTTCTGGTAAAAGCCCTTTGTGTTCTACATCAAGTCTGCTAAATTTATTAGGTTTTGTTATAAAAAAAATATTTTAAAGTGGCGCTTGAAGATTTTTACGTGGTGCCGCTTGTTTTGCATGGAGGTATGTGCTGATAGCGTGGCAGTCTGCCATTGTATGTGCTCTTGGAGAAAACTGTATTTCAGAGCAATATAAGTCCCCAGTTGCGGTATTAAGTTTGGGATTGGCAATATATGATAATAGTAAATACGATACAAGACTTGATTAGAACAAATTCAAAACAAATCTACGCTCGACTAAATAAATATTTGATAGGCAGTTTTACGTTTACTTCTTAAAACGAGTTGAAATAATGTGTACATAATCAATAATTAATTAATAGGTACAGTACTGTAATCTAATCTGTGTATTCATATCCTGTCAATTTCCCCAGCAAAAAATACAAAACATATCGTCAGGAAAAAGCGTTAACAGCTGGATAAAACTATAAACATCTATAACTAATTAAGTAAAATTAACAAGTCCTCTTTCCATATTTCTTTTGAGTCACTTGTTCGGCAAATATTGTTTGATTTAATTGACCAAAGTGTTGCAAGTAAAAAACGAAATGACATTTTAGCTGAAACTGTACAATTTACAAGAATTCTGAGTAATTGAAGGAAAAACACAAATGAAGGGTAAAATATTGACAAGAAGTAAATGTTGGCGTAAACAAAACAAATATAAAACAAGAGGTCAATGACCTTGAAGCTCTACTGATTGATTTTGATTTCAGGAAGTAGTCCCTACAGACTTGTTTTTTGAAAATCTATTTTTAACCGTGGCAGCCATCTTGAATTTCCGGCCGACCTGAAATTTTGCTAAGATCAATAAGACATTAAGAGCAACATTCCTGTCAGCTGATTCCTGTGAAGTTTCATGAAAATCCGTCAGGTAGTTTCAAAGAAGTAGTCGCTACAAGTTTTCATTATATAACTCTATGTAAACAAAGCAGCCATGTTTAAAGAGGCTCTACCTATATCTTTTTGTCCACCAATTGATATAAACTTTACGTAATTATAAAAAGTACTATGAAAAAGGTAAATGGCAATAATTTCACCCAATGTAATATGCGTTTTGCTGGGGAAAAACAGGATTGAAAAGATCGGATTTTTGAAATTGTATTCGTAATTGTTTTAGACAAGCCGATTGCGGAGATTTTCCGATCTTATTCGTTTACAATCTGAACTACCTCGTCTGATTAGCGAAGAGTTCCGATCGATTCGTTTGCTATCGGAACTGCGCCGAATAGTTTGTAATCGCATTGCGCATGTCCGAGAAAATCGTAAAAACTCGTAGTTCTCCGGCAGGAATAAACGGCTGGGCAGCATTTTATTCAGGATATTGTTTTGATCATAATTAATAATTTACAGAACTGGAATACCAACCATGTTTCTTTTTAGAATGCTCATAAAATAGCTTGGTATACATATAAATGCAGTAATATTGAGTATTTAATATTTTACATTAAAAATCGCGTAGATATAGGTAGTGCCTCTTTAAGGTCAAATCAAAACGATTTTCGACAAGGACCAACCTCATGTCATACTGATCATTTTAGAAAAAGTCCCATATCAATATCTCTTATTGTTTTGAAGAAGTAGTCGCTACAAACTTATTTATTTTAAATCTATTTTTAGCTGTGGCGGCCATCTTGAATTTCCGGCCGACCTGAAATTTTTCTAGGATCAACTAGACATCAAGAGCAACATTCCTGTGAAGTTTCATGAACATCCGTCAAGTAGTTTCAGAGGAGTAGTCGCTACAAGTTTTTACTATATAACTCTATGTAACCAAAGATGGCCACTGGCAGCCATGTTTAACGTCGAATCAAAATAATTTTCCACAAGGATCTACATCATGTCATGCTGATCATTTTAGAAAAAGTCCCATATCAATATCACTTATAGTTTTCAAGAAGTAGTCGCTACAAACTTATTTTTTAAAAATCTATTTTTAGCTGTGACGGCCATCTTGAATTTCCGGCCGACCTGAAATTTTTTCTAGGATCAATTAGACATCAAGAGCAACATTCCTGTAAAGTTTCATGACAATCCGCCAAGTAGTTTCAGAGAAGTAGTCGCTACAAGTTTTCATTATATAACTCTATGTAAACAAAGATGGCCGCTGGCAGCCATGTTTAACGTTGAATCAAAACGATTTTTGACTAGGATCAACATCATGTCATGCTGATCATTTTAGAAAAAGTCCCATATCAATATCACTTATAGTTTTCAAGAAGAAGTCGCTACAAACTTGTATTTTAAAACTCTATTTTTAGCTTTGGCGGCCATCTTGGATTTCACATCAACATGAATTTTTGCTAGGATCAACTAGACTTTATGGGCAACATTTCTGTAAAGTTTCATGAATATCCATCCAGTAGTTTCAGCTGTGAAGTCGCTACAAATAAAAGTTTACGGACAGACAGACGGACGACGGACGCCGCACCACGGCATAAGCTCTGCTGATCTCTGATCAGTAGAGCTAAAAATGAAGGGTATAAAAAACAAATACTAAAATCCTTATCTAGAGCTCTGTTCACAGTAAAACAGACTAAATACATGTACCTTAAACTTTTCTTTTAAATGTGCAGAAACCATTTACCTTATATCAGGGCTTCCGTTAATGGGCGTACGGCCGTAAATTACGTCCAAAAATCGTAGTTGTACGGCGAAAATTAACATCAAAGGCGTACAGTGTACTTCCAAAAACTTCAAAGTACGCCGCGATCGTTTACTACGGACGTCCCATAATCTGTAAATTACCAATTATAGCCCCGCCCATCTAATCTAATTTCATTTGAGACTGCCGACGTAACAAGTTGTAAAGCAATTAAAACTCAGTGGAGACAGGTAAATCCGGTTTTGTCCAGTTTTTATCAAGGGTCACACGCATGACTGGTGAGAGGAGAGCGTGTTAATTAGATAATTGGCCTAGCCGCGCATTTCACAAAATGAACGCCAAATTGCTTAATTTATATTTATTAACCACAAAGTTGAAACTCCTTACACAAACATATTATATTAAATTAAGGCTATTTCTTTTATATCTTTGTGTCATTTTTCTATGTATTTATCAAAGTTACAAATAGAAACGAAGTACGACAAACAATATTTAATAATCTCTAACCTAGGGGAGAGAACTCTTCGCAAATGGAGACTAAACACGGAAGTGAAATTATCACTGGCAAAAACGATCGATTGCTTTGATAATAAATTAAAGAATCTGTTACATTTATTCCTACACTTGACAGTTTTACATACCTTTCATTAATGTATGCCAATTTAAAAGCTTTCCCGGACTGATAAATTGAAAACTGTTTGCAAAATGTAATTTACTGTATAAAACGTGTGGGTGGGGTATGGCACGCAAAGGGAAATTAAGTATTTTTAGTTTGAAACCGTTTATATAATGAGGTCATCAATTATTTTTTTTATAAACATATAGATGATTATAATTATTCTTTTTTTCTTTTTAACAATTTAGATGTGTTGTTTCCCTCACTACCACGTGGATTCACTGACTCAAAGACTATGAATGCCATGCCCAAACACTGAAACTTCCTAAATTTTCCCCATGAACTTCCAAATTTGATACACAGGAAGTTCGAACTTCCTACATTTGAACCTTAGTGGAAGCCCTGTTATATGTAATATAGCTGGAAGTATAAAAGGCCCATAATTACAGGTTTAGGTATAATGGCGGAGCATTTCCTTTCAGTGATAATAGCCCCGAAGTATGATAATGGCCTCAGGCTAAAGCCTAAAGTATGATAATCAGGGGTGTAAAATATTTTCAAGGGCTACTTGACCTGTTGGTCTACCAGTTGAAAAAAGTCACTCGACCTTACTAAGACGGAGTTACCAGCTTTTAAGTTGACCTTATACTTTTTCATAATATTAAAGGATTTTATATATAAAAAGTGTTAATATATAGACTATTAGTATTGTTTACTACTTTTTAAACTATATTTCAGTTAACAGTTTACAGAACAAGTGTACATGTATACTTTTGTTCACTTGTAGACTAACTGTATAAAACCATTTTATTAATTAAATAATATTTTTTAATTGAAATATGTTTTTATTAGTGGTCCATACAAAATATGCATGGTTTTATGATTCTAAATTTGAAAGTTGGTTTTGCAGAGTTGAATTATTGAATTGTTTATTTCCTGTATTTTTTATCATTCTACTAAGTAGCACCTATGTTTTACTATTAAAGGAATGAAAAAGTATAACGTTTTGTCAATGGTGCATATGGCAAACTTGATAAATCTCCCTTTTACCTCTCTTTGCCTTTTTGTTCTATCATATACAGCTTGTTGCTGCTTACGTTTTTCTACCATTTGTTTTGAACGAGTCTCATCGTCGCCCGATGTTTTTTTCCTTAAAATAGCGATCTAATATCTTGTTTTGGTTGAGAATCGAACGAGTCGCCTTGTTTTTTGACATTTTTACGAGAAAATCAACGGTGTAGACATAAATATTTCACACGCTGACTCATATATGACGTAAACATAAATATCCGAGTAATCCAAATTTCACGCGCACCTGCCAGATTGGTTTACGTGAAGTGTATTCAGTAAACTTTCGATGTTAACATTACGATAATACAGTCTGTTAACCTAGTTACCAACACGCGCTTGTTTTGAAACTGAAAAGATCGATCTGTTTTACTTCACCACAATAAAACTGATTGACCGATCAGTCTAGTATTTAGGATTTGTGTGACGTTCTGGTCGCCATGGCGAGCGGTCGAGTGATATTTTACACCCCTGATAATGGCCCTCGGGCTAAAGCCCTTGGGCCATTTACGCATTATCAGTCTCCTGGGGCTTTGGATTTACCTTTTTATTACATGTCTACCTAAATATAAGCTAATTCAATGGGGTGTTTGACAGACTGATGTTATAAAAGCTAAAGAGATCTTACGAATGTTTATACTGAGGGCAGTAAAGTATACAGACGAAAGTTTGATGCACAATGAAAATTATCAAAAACATTTTTTTTTAGAAAATGGTTGTGATAGTTGTACTGTTTTATTGAAAATAAGAAAATGAGTCGTAGTTTATTGAAATCGGTCACCTATTTTAAAAGTTGTGTGGACAATTACAATTTGTAATTTTACCTTGATGAGTCTATGACGTCAGTATTAACGTTGGTGACGTCACCGTTTTCAAACAGCAGGGCCATTATCATTATCGCATTTTGGCCCTGCTGTGCGAGGGCCGAAACCTGCTGTGCGCGGGCCAAAATGCGATAATGAGAGACTTCATAATACAAAATGTTTAATAACAAATGTGTTACTATATTTAGGTAGGCATGTAACTCTTGCTAATATATTGGCAGCCTGAGATTACATAAACACTGGTTGTAAAAATGATGAAAAGTAGGTAGTCATTACAAAAACTTATTAGATCTGCATGATATCCTTATCTTTGGTGAGTTTTAAGCATGGACATGTAGTAATTCATAATTTTGCATTGCAGAGATGTTGGGATTTTATTTTATTTTCAGTATGTGATAAAATGTGTGTTACTCGGTTTTTATCCTTAGGTTCTATAGTAAAATAAAAATCTTTGGCAGAGTAAAAATATCATAATTTTCAATATTTTGATTTTAAAAGATACATGTATTGAATCAATTTGCATGAATGTGCATGAAATAGGCAGGGTTTTAAAAGAGTCTCTCTGTAGATACCTTAATTTTAACAGTAAACTTGATTGAACATCAAGGATAAAGACCGAGTTTATCACCTACCAGAATGTATTGGTTATGTCTTATTTCTGGTCACTGATTGGGCAGTTTTTTTGATGATGCTCTATCAAAATTATGAATAAAGGTTTCATCCATTAAAATATGGTGGTTATTTAGGGTGGCATAAATTGGTTATTTCTTCAGAAAGTCTTTCTTCCGATAATGCACATTATTAATATTCTTATTATCACAGCAGCGGCAAGCAGCCCCGGTTGGCTAGGACTTGTTTTCTGGCTTTTTGTATCACTGATTAACACAGTTCAGTGAGATCTTTAACTTACAAAGGGTACTTTATGGCTCTCCCTGCACACAGGACTGACAGCTTTACATCCTCTATTCTATATATATCAATAATATATGGTATGTACAGAATATAAAAACATACGAGCCAGGGGCGTAGCCAGCGATACGCACTTACGCACGTGCGTAACATCGATTTCAAAAATGAAAAAATAATTATGGCCAAAAATGGCATAAACATCGAAGGCCAACTTAACTCCTGACATATGTTTTTTTCATTTTTAAAGAAATTATTTTACCTAAAAGGCCGCCAAAATGTGACCAAAAAACCCACCAGAGGCTGCCAAAGGATGTCTATATTTTAAAAATGTCTATGGGGAGGCCCCCCTAATCACCCCAGCAGGAGGGGGCGACCCCCTCCCGCACCTACCCCTACCTCGGCGGCGCTACGCGCCAAGGGTAATGCCTTTGGCATTAAGTGTGCGTACTTAAGATTTTGGCCTGGCTACGCCTCTGCGAGCTATGATTCTCAAGCTAAGATGATGTAGAAGTTCTTACCTTGCAAAAGCAGCCATTTGACATTTCATCAGACTCAGTTCCAAACTGATCCTTTTTGCCTTTATTTTTTAACATTTCAACTAGGCTGGCAGTCAGGAACAAAACCAATAAGCAGAAATAAAGTTTTGACATTTTTACAAGTTTGCTGAAGCTATCTAGGTCGTCCTAATATTGAATACGTTGAACATATTTCCACACAACAGTTTATTTTGGGCTTGTTTTGATGCCTTGCAACACCGCACAGGAAACTAATGCACCTAGAAAGTAGTTTTCAATGGGATCATCAAATACTCGATTTGAATTTCATATTTTAATCATTAAACATATTTTTCAGAAATATCATTTTTAATATTTAGTTATAAATAGTGTTTGAAATAAAACAACAGTTGATTTGGTTAAATTCACAATATTGAGCGTAGGAATAAATTTAAAGATTACGTGGCGTATTTTTCCAAATGAGGCTGGAATTCCCTCGTATGGGGTTTTCCGTGTGTACCTGACGAATGTCATGTACAAGGTGAAATGGCCGTAGTGAGAGTAATTTGCAGAAGACTGATCGCCAATCGCCTAAAGAAATGTTAGTCACATACGTTGTGTTAATCGTCCTTCGAGTAAACAATAAAAATATCGATTTGAAACAATAGGCCATAGTAATAGTTGGAAGCAAAATAGCAAACATGTGTTTCGTCCCCGTTACTATTCGTATAATTTATTTAAGTTACACATAGTGACCATTTTTAACTTTGTAATTGTGAACCTTGTGAGACGCAAAAAAAGCTATGTGCTTTTAAGCAAGATTCTTAATCAGGCCGTGTTTGATTTTAGGTTTAAGCTGTACTATAATGGCTTTACCGACAAATACTGTGCTAATACATTAAATGTTAATTAGGCTAAATAAAATTATACCTGAGTTTACTGTAACCTGATCGACCCTCTGAAAACACCCCCGACTCCTTTTTATTTTATTGAAGAAAAAAAAAACGAAAAAAAATAATACAAAAATAAAAAGTTGAAAAAATAATAATGTTCATGCTATCACGGTGCAATTTTCAATTTCGCGTTGCAGTTTTGACAGATGTTTTGGCTGGTCAGTTTCAAAAATGTCAGCACATGGAAGCGCTCAATGTTATGGCGTGCGCTCTCCATAAAGAATTGTTGAATGTAAATGCCCAGAGTTACAGGCCACCTGTCGTAAGTTTGTTTCTAAAATAGTAATATTAATGTGCATATGTTTACTTGCTTGTCAGTACTAAGCATTGGCATCGACTACTACTTGAAGAAGAATGCCGTTCCATAATAATTTTCTGAACTCAACCTCAATATAGGCTCATAATAACTAACATGAGAAATTTATAAATATTTATTACTGTCTGATGTTAGAGAAGTAATATACATGTAAGTCAACACTTTTACATAACTATTCAAATGGTCAATTAACATTTGACATTATAACTTTGAATATTTGTTCAGCTGTCTGGGAGGCAAGAACTGTTCTTGGTTATGTCAACCACAGAGTTTGTCTACACCTGTGGGTCCCCCATCCTTCCTGACGGTCATATATTCAGGAAGAGCATGGAAGATAAGTCACTCATAACATGTCAGGCCCCACTGGAGATCACACTGTATGGAGCTGGACTGATCCCAGCCGACTCATGTACTCATTGCTGTTGGAGCTGACCCACTTTCGGACTTGCGTAAAACATTTAAAACTGTTTTACCCCTTTGTAATAATTGCAAGTGTTTGGGAAAAGAGCCAGTTGTTACCAGGCCTTTTGGGAAACAATAAAACATACACAATTTCATATTGTTATCTATTTTAGTTTTTAAAATACCACATTTTCCCATTCATCAAAGCTCATCGCCACCTTAAATGTAACTTCGCCAAAAAATAAAATAAAAAAATAAAATAAAATAAAATGCCTACCTACCCTATTTTTTTTAGCAATGTTACAGTAAACACAGGTATAATTTTATTTTGCCTTATAAATATATATATATATATGTTTTATAATAAATGATATAAATAATTTGATCAGCTTCGTCTTTTTACATTGTGTGTATAGTAGGCTTACTTATAAAGATAATCACTATAGGCTTCGATAATCTCCGTACCAGAGCATCCTAAAATTTCCGATATAATTTAGATTGTACGGTGCATTATGGCTTTTACCCCCAACCTCGATTTTACGGGCTCGACATGCTGGCTGTGGACATATAGTCCTATTAAAGTAGCTGTCCCGCCAACAACAGCAAAGTTTTACAACATATGCCTACCGTTTCTAAACCTACTGATGACGAGGTATATATATATATTAGCCGCAACACACGAAAGCGTCCCTTCGGACGTTTAGACGACGACGTCGTAAAGTAACACATTATGACGTCGGCCGGTAATCAGTTACTTACTAATCAAATTTTTCGTCACTTCTGTATTTTACCTAATTATTATATCATAGGGAATATGTTTGCTTAATATAAATAGTTGATGCCATAGAAAATTGTAATCGTTTATGTTTTTTGTTGTTATTTATCAACGTCAAAATTTATGGCGAGTACAATCTTTAATTTTCAAATTGAGATAAAATCATTTTTAATTAAGATATCAACATGAAATAAAGAGATTTTTAAAGAGAAAATCACAGAGATTCATAAACATCAAAAACATGTCAAAATTTTGTCAGATGGGTCATTTTCGCGTGTTTCGGCTCATATATATATATATAACTTGCATATTTTGAGAATACAAACTCTGTAGATATAATATAAACGGCTTTAACCAACCAGGCCAAACCCCAGAACTGGAGCGTCAAATTAAGAGTTACCATCGCAAAATTCGTTTTACTCATATTTAAGTCCTGGGTATTTTAAGAACCCGTTAATAAACTTATACTTTTAATCAGCACATAAACATTATTATATGACCGGAACACCTGGATAGAGTATTGATAATGGTTTTGTAGCGTAATTTTGTTGTTATTCTATATATCTATGTAATAGATAGAGTATGGAGTCATCCAGTTCGTTGATTTCAACGTTGAGATGGGCATAGTTCATCGAGGTGTTTAAACCAACCAACGAGATGAGACCATACTCTATTTGTTTTGTAGCATGTCCATTTCTGCTGTCTCACACACAGTCTGCCATACTCTAACTTCCAATAACTGGTAGTTAGGGTACACCATTTATTCTGACAGGAGTTATTTTCAGTTAAACGATTTACACCTGAATTTCAGTGATCATGCTGTAACAACTATCTTTATATACTGCAACACCCTCTTTCGAAGATTATGTGCAGGCGGGTTAGTATCTTTAACTTTATATGCAAACATGAAACCCTGGGGCATAGCCATTTATAAAATACATTGCTTCATGTATATGCCTTTGTTCCAAAGAGTCGCATGTTAAACACCTGCCATATACATGTAACAAATAAGTATATTTTACAATGAATGATTTATTATATAGAGTTTAATAACCAGTGTTTTTGAGATACGGGAAATATCTCCCGAGGTAGAGAAATGGGCCCCAATATAAGAACGAGCGCGGAGAAACTATATATTACATAATTTTAAAGGATATTTTATTAATATTTCTAATGATTCACGTCTTTTTACACCAGTTTGCACGAGAAAGCCAAGACGACGTTACGTCATCCAAGACGACGTTACGTCATACAAACAAAACAATGGAACCGGAACTCTTCGTTAATTTCCGTAATCGTTATTTCCTAGTGGCGGTATCTGACGACGACGTCCGTAAAACAATCGGAACGTCCCAGTGGGAGATATTTCCCAGTAGAGCAAACGAGTAGATATAGCTTTGCTATTCCCAGTATTACATATACAAATCACAGACAAATATGTAATATAACTGTTTTATGCTACTGCTAATAATGACATTTGCATAGTTGAATCATATTTATTAAAAGTCAGTCTACTGATAAGGCCATAATAAATTAATTTACAGACATTGAAGACCAACTGACATAAATATCAATGGACTTCAGTACACAGTTTTTATTTTCAACAGATTGAGCAATTGAGCAGTTTTATCTTTTTTAGTTTGGCAATGAGCAAAATGGGTGCATGCATTCCATAGTTTCTGACGTTGATTCAGTAACCATTTCATGTCCAACCCACAATTTCTAAACAGCTTCAGATATTGAGGTACATTTTTGTGTTTATCAGTTAAAGGATGGTGTATCTAACCACAGACCTAATAACAAATATTAATATGTCTGTGATCTAACGCACAAATTGGGTTTTTACGTTCAATGCCGTGTGTCGTGAACTTTTCGAGTCCTGCTTGAGATAATGGAATGAAACTGTGTCTATATATAACCAATAAACGGTGTTTAGCACACCATTTGTTGGTCGTTTGTTCAAGTTCAAGGTCATGTCATTTTTGCATTGTTCCTATTAAAGAAACTAACCTGCCAAATGTTGTCCATTTCTCTACAAAACCATTTATCAAAACTGTATCCAGGTGTTCAGGTCATATAATAATATATATGTGCCAATTAAAAGTATAGGTTAATTCACGGGCTATTAAAATACTGGTGACTGAATATGTGTAAAATGAATTATGAGTTGGCAGCTTCCGTTTTCGGGTTTAGCCTGTTGTTTATATTGTGTCTCTAGAGTTTGGATTCTCAAAATATGCAAGTTGTATATGTACCTCGTCGTCAGTAGGTTTATTAACAGTGTACATATGTTGTTAAATGTGGCTGTTGTTGGCGGGATAGCTAGTTAGCTACTTTACAATTTAAATCAATTCAGATTATGGTATGAATCATTTATAATTATAATTAATAGGCTGTGAGTCACAGACCAGATTTGGAGTCTCGTGTCATGCATTTGCTTGGTATGTCTGGTTTATAACTAAAAATTCTGAACTGTACAGCTAATGGGACAAAACTTGATGTGTGTATACGGTATCTAGACAATGTTATGCATATAACAAATTCGAAGTCATGTCATTTTTATCATGTTTATGTCCTGTTCAGCATTTTGTGTTGAAGAAGAAAAAAAGAAATAAAAACGACACATTCTTCTCTGATACTGCTTTGCATATTACAATGATGCCTGTTTTATTCACACATATTTGATGTATCAGTAATGCAAATATCACTTCTTCTTTTTGACTAGAAGGTTTTCCTCAGGCTCTCTTATGCCTCTTGTTTATGTACAGTAGCAATACTTCTGTCATCAGCAAATAGATCCTGCTCTCTTTATAAATGGGTTTGCCTCCAAATCAGTAAAAACAGATCTAACAAATATTGTTTTGTTATATAGAAGTCCGAAATAATAAAAAAATCGTTGTTTTACTCGTGTAAGAGGATGCAAGCCTCTTTAAGTGTGTACCGGTAATATAATGTGAACTATAAAATTTGCCCCAAAGTAATTGGACAGCATGGTATTTGTCTATTTTTACTGATTCTTAAGACTTTCTTTAGGTCTTTTTGTTAAATATTCCAGGTGGTCTGACATACAGTCAACGGCGAGCATGTTCCACAGTGTACTCTGGGCAGTTGATGTCACGACTACAGGCAAAGATTAAGTTTAACGGCCCTATCTCTGTAGCTGAATACATGAAGGAGGCATTAACAGATGCCACTGAGGTACCATATCGCAGTAATCTGTATTAAATACCTGCCACCTGGGCACCATATCACAGTAATCTGTATTAAATACCTATCACTGAGGTACCATATCACATTAACCTGTGTTAAATTCCTGCCACCAAGGTACCATATCACAATAATCTGTATTATAACATTCCAATGAAATATGATGCCATTATTATTGCTTGGTCTAGTTTAATTAGTTTTGTCTATGTTGCAACATGAGTGTATTATATGTTTTTAAGCCTGTGTTTTTACAGGGATATTACATACACCAAGATGTGTTTGGTGAGAGAGGAGACTTCACCACATCTCCAGAGATCAGTCAGATGTTTGGAGAGGTAAGTAATGCAGAGCTGTGTTTGGTGAGAGAGGAGACTTCACTACATTTCCAGAGATCAGTCAGATGTTTGGAGAGATAAGTGACATAAGATATGTGATTGGTGAGAGAGGAGACTTCACCACATCTCCAGAGATCAGTCAGATGTTTGGAGAGGGAAGTTACACAGAGATGTGTACAGAGAATGTGTTTGGTGAGAGAGGAGACCACCACATTTCAAGAGATCAGTCGGATGTTTGGAGGGGTAAGTTACACAGAGATGTGTACAGAGAATGTGTTTGGTGAGAGAGGAGACCACCACATCTCCAGAGATGAGTCAGATGTTTGGAGAGTTAAGTTACACCAATATGTGTTTGGTGAGAGAGGAGATTTCACCATATCTCCAGAGATCAGTCCGAGGTTTGGAGAGGTAAGTAACATAAAAAATGTGTTTGGTGAGAGAGGAGACTTCACCGTATCTTCAAAGTTCAGTCAGATGTTTGGAGAGGTAAGTAACATAAGATAAGTCTTTGGTGAGAGAGGAGACTTCACCACATCTCCAGAGATTAGTCAGATGTTTGGAGAGGTAAGTAACATAAGAGATGTGTTTGGTGAGAGTGGAGACTTCACCACATCTCCAGAGATCAGTCAGATGTTTGGAGAGATAAGTTTCACAGAGATGTGTATAGAGATGTGTTTGGTGAGAGAGAAGACCACCACATCTCCAGAGATCGGTCACGTGTTTGGACAGGTAAGTTATGCAGAGATCAATCAGATGTTTGGAGGGGGTAAGTTACAAGGAGATGTGTTTGGTGAGAGAGGAGACCTCACCACTTCTCCAGAGATCAGTCAGATGTTTGGAGAGGTAAGTTACACATAGATGTGTTTGGTGAGAGAGGAGACCACCACATCTCCAGAGATCAGTCAGATGTTTGGAGAGATAAGTTACACCGAGATGTGTTGGGCGAGAGAGGAGACTTCACCATATTTCCAGAGATCAGTCAGATGTTTGGAGAGGTAACTAACATAAAATACGTGTTTAGTGAGAGGGGAGACTTCACCACATTTCAAGAGATCAGTCAGATGTTTGGAGAGGTAAGTTACACAGAGATGTGTTTGGTGGGAGAGGAGACTTCACCACATCTCCAGAGATCAGTCCGATGTTTGGAGAGGTAAGTTACACAGAGATGTGTTTGGTGAGAAAGGAGACTTCACATCAGAGCTGTCAGATGTTGGGAGGTAAGTTACACTGAGATGTGTTTGGTGAGGGAGGAGACTTCACCACATCAATCAGATGTTTGGAGAGGTAAATTACACAGAGATGTGTACAGAGATGTACACTCAGATGTTTTGAGAGGAAAGTAACATCAGAGATGTGTTTGGTGAGAGAGGAGACTTCACCACATCTCCAGAGATCAGTTAGATTATGTTTGGAGAGGTAAGATACTTTCAAATAACAACTTTAACTTACCAGTAGCATTATGGAACTGTTAGTTTTGATGTGTTGTAAAGGGCCACATAAGGGACCATAAAGGAACACACTTATATTATTATATATAACTTATAAGATGTATTTATAAATGTTTCCAACCTCTTTCTACATAAAACAATCAACCATTATGCTGTAATAAGGTTTACATGTAACATATAATACATTGTTAGTATAGGTGAAATTGTCTTCGTGTGTTTCCTTTTTCCTTTATCATCGATTGAGATTGTGAATTTTAAAGCCAGACTATGCTTATTCTAACGTAATGAGACAATTAATTCAGACTAATTATTCTCGAGTAAGGGTATTATATTACCGCCAAATTTGTATTATTTCACCCGATTTCAGTATACGTTTATTGAAAAAAGTGGTTTTGAAATAGGTTTTCCTCATTATTGTATGCTGACTTTTAATGGTTTTGTTAATACCTAAACAATACATGAACAGTCTGTACTGTAAAACTTACCAGCTGGCCTTGATTTAATATTCTTTAACAAATGGTACATTACGCTCCAATGTCTTCAGCTGGTGGCTATATGGTTTGTGAATGAGTGGATGATGGCTGGTTCCCCAGATAAAGTACAAATTGTGGAGCTGGGACCTGGTAGGGGAACCATGGCTGATGACATGATGAGGGTAAGAATTTATATGTAGACTGGGAGATCTCAAAAGTTGGTGCAACTTTGGAGACTGATTTTATACAGAATATACACTATTTTCATGGCCTAAGAAGAAAATATGCATATACAAATCGTTCATGCTTAAACAATTCGGAAAGGAAATTCCAGTACAAGGTATTATCATTTTGATTGGAACCTAGGCTCTTTGATGTTCCAATCTCTCTGATTGAGTAAACGTACCCACCGCCAGCTTGGAGAGGTGCAGATAGACCCTAGACACCATACAGTACTGTTGAAAGACAGCTCTACATGACAATGATGGGATATGGTCGTAACATGTTTTTCGATATTAAGTGAAGAAATGTTGCTGAACAAAGCACTGTTGAAGAAGCTTGGGTGTGATGCCATATGCATATTTAATTTTATTATACCTCACTGTAAACAATCCATGTAAAATCCCCATACCCTGCCAGGATGATATTTTGCGCTATCACCCTCAACGTGTCATAGCGGGTGATAGCGCAAAATATCAGCTCGCTAGCTTTTTGAAAAGATCAGTTATAAAAATAGATTTTTTCAAGAACATTTTTTTCTTCATTATCGAGTATATTAGTATAGTAGGAGTGTATGTGTTCGGTATAATCGGGGAGTAAGTATACTGGGAGGAGAAACGGGTTCATAAACGCTCTAGTTTATCGATTTATGTTGTCGCGCTAAAACGCCGCCATTTACTATTTTATCGATACAGGTAAATCAATCGTAAGCGTGCTACATTTGAAAAGTTAAAATTTCAGCCAACATCTCAAATTAGGCAGTTTTTACAGCCTCTTTTATTACGGCTTTCTGTTAACATCACGAAATTACCTTCTTGACAAAGATAAATGTGTCTGCTATTCACTTTTTGTTATTATTAATGCCTAGTTTAACCCATAAAAATTTCAGCTGCTATCTCAAAAGGCACATTTTCATCACCTCTTTTTAGGCTTTGTCTTATAATCACCACCATGAAATTACCTTCTTGACAAAGATAGATATGTCTACTATTCACTTTTTGTTATTATTAATGCCTAACTAACCCGTAGTCTCGTATCTCGTTTGCAATAGTTATACGCTGTCATCATTTTTTATTTGGCGCAGATTGGCGCCATCTTTGTTACACGGAACCGTCTGGTAAAATGTGCCTTTATACATGCAAATAAATACACGCTCTGTATCAGAGGACACAGTGTGAATAAATAATACTTATGTTTACATTTCGCACGTTTATTGAGTTTGTGGGTGTAATAATTTATAAGAATTTGCTGTTTTTCACACACGCGCGAAACAACCGGAAGTAGTCATTTTCACGCAGTAGTGAAACGCGCGACAACATAAAACGGCAAAACGATCCGTTTCTTCTCCCTGTATACTTACTCGCTGGTAAAATAAAATAGATATCACATCCTCTTGAGTGTGCCGGTACGCCTCGGTCGACTTGACATTCTCGGTTGATAATATCCACTGGCACACTCAAGAGGATGTCATCGTCTTGAGTGTGCCAGTATGCCTCGGTCGACATTACATTCTCGGGTTGATAATATCCACTGGCACACTCAAGAGGATGTGATATTTACATAGTATCCCTTCCTTTCAGGCATTTTCCAAGTTTCCAGACCTGAAGAAGGCATTATCTCTACATCTTGTAGAAATAAGCCAGACACTTAAAGAAATGCAGGAGGAAAAGTTGACGGGAGTTTTTATAAGTGAAAATACTCCAGTAGATGGTTCCCAGCCACATTACAGAAATTGTATATCCCAGTACGGCCCCAGTGTTTACTGGTACCGAGATATCACTGAAGTACCAGCCGGATTCACCATGTTTGTTGCTCATGAATTTTTTGATGCACTACCAATACACAAATTTCAGGTATTAAAATTGTTTTTTGCCAGTTATTAAGTGTGCACATTAGTATTATGTTTTTTCTCTAAAGATTTCAAAGTACCACAAAACCTGCATTTAGAGACCATGCAGGAGAAATTAACATACCAGCAAATTGTAGATGTTAAGTAATTTTAAAATAGTGATCAATTGAAGTCCAAAAATGAATGGTACATGTACCTTAGAAAATCTCATTTGACCTTAAAATACATTTAATGTAAGACATAAACTAAACTCTTGTTTAGTTTGGTTGCAACATGCATTCAGTGATAATACATTCAGTGATAATACATTCAGCGATAATACATTCAGCGATAATACATTCAGCGATAATACATGCAGATATAAATAATCAAGGGTAATGATTGTAATCAGTTGGATGTTTGTTGAGCCCGAGTTGGATGTTTGTTGAGCCCGTTTACGGATCTTGACTTAGCGATCGCAATGTTGTCTGGGTGTATGTGTGTCAGTTTGTCCGTCCGTTAGTCTGTAAGTCCGATTTTCCTTTCTTAATATCTTCTTCATTACTTGCATTGTTTTTCCGCAACGTTATCACAATGCTCCTTATATGTATCTAACATCATGCGCGCATGCATCCCCCACCTGTTAATGACATTAATTGAAGTATGTAAGGAACAAATATCTCTGGACTTCTTCATAATAGGGCTTGACATGCAGGCTTCTAGTTACTAGTATAATGCTTTGTTATGATAAGGTCAGTTCTGCAATAATTTGTACATAACGTATTTTTCAAAGATAGTTTATTTCTTATTTTTCATATCTCAAGAAAACAAAGAATGGTTGGAGAGAGATTCTAGTCGATATTGATCCGGTCACTGAGAATAAGTTACGCTTTGTGATATCACCCGCAAAGACTCCAGCATCGGTCGCATATGTTCAGGTGAGTTAAAGTCCCATAGTGGACAGCATCAGTGGTCCCATGCAGTATTTTGTGTTCACTAGAACCAGTTTGAAATCAAATCAGGGATTTTTAGGTATCTTTGCGCAAATGTTGCCCACTACTGTATGTTATGCCTGACTCCACGGTCGCTGAATTCAAGGTCAATGTTGAGGCTAGGAGTCAAAGGAAAGGTCAAATGACACAATGGTGATTATGGGTGTAAAAGGCATCATCTATAGTTTATTTAGAAACTATTCTGAGTTGTACACAATTTGTTAATTCCTTCAAAATTGCCCAGTCACATTTTAAAATGTGTGCCACATAATGGCACACATTATGCAATTAAATTCATGTCTTTTTGGTCAAGGTCATGATTATGGTTCAGAAGTTATATTATGGAAAGGATCTCTATAAGCAAGTTGCTTTCATTCCAATCCATTTATTATTGTATGTATAACAGGTGGTGAAAATATCGTTCCTCAACTGGGACTCAAACCCAGGGTCTCCGGTTTACCGTACCAGCGCTCTAACCACTGAGCTATCGAGGACATATGGTTAAGAATTGATTATTCACCATTTACCTGTACCCGGTTACATACACCTCCACCAGATTGAAATTCGTCCCTGAATTTCTAGTGGAGTTAACTCCAGGCCGGCTGTCAGAATTATTTTCATACTGTTTCATGCTAACAGACACGGTCCTGATCACGGACGAACCCCCAAATATAACAGGTATTGAAAAAATCGTTCCTCAACCGAGTCTCGAACCCAGGGTCTCTTGTTTACCGGACCAGCGCTCTAACCACCGAGCTATCGAGGATACACGGTTAAGAATCGATTATTCACCATTTACCTGTACCCAGTTACATATGTAACATTGGTATAGTATGTTATCTTTGAAATAAAATATGTTTGAACAAACAGTCATATTCTTTCACCAAGAAAGCATGATTATTCACTCATCTTCAACAAACAAATCTTAACAAGATGTGCTTTGCTTTAAAAATGATTTAAAGGGACACGCAGCAATCTTTACATTTTTATCAAGCATTAAAATTAGCATTTCGATATATTTATCCAGTATTATTTTCACTTTAAACCTGCTTACATATAATTTAATTACATAAAATTTAATTTGTTCGTCTTTTTCTATCTATCTCTGTATACTTCTGCACACCCTCACGGGTAAGTTCAAGCAGGTTGCGCGCCTGTGTCTGTTAGTAAACAAGATAAAAAGTTTAAAAGTACGAAAAGGTGAGAAAATGATGCGAAAAGTGTTAAAATTAAAGTGTGAAAAAGATAAAATCAGGGTAAAAGCAACACTACAGCACTTATGGTGTGATGTGATTGATGCATCAGTACAACATCTTCTGGCAGAGCATTCCACTGTACTATGGCTAATGGGAAAAAGGAATATTTTATTTGTAATAGTTTGTGCCAGTGTGTATTTGTCTGTATGTGACTGAATGGCAGTATCTTGAGACCCTATTGTTACTTTGTATATAGGCTGGAATTGGAATAGCTATAAGGCCATATACAATTTGATAAAAAAGACCATAGGTTTGAACATATTATTTGTGCGTTATAATCAACAGTTAATAATAGGATCTAATATGCAAAAAACACATTGCTTTATACTATTCTTACAATTAATAGTAATGATTGGACAAATTTAAGTTATGTAGAAAAACAAACGGGACGCCTTGAGTTTTTAAAAAATCACGATTGACTCATTATACTTTCAAGTGCCTTTTTTGTCCCATCTCTGACCCCCACCGACCACCACCACCACCACCACCACCACCACCACCAACAGCAACAAAAAACTATTGTTCATGACTCATTATACTTTCAAATATATTTTTTGTCTCTCTTTTCCCCTCAAAAAAACTGATACCCTTGAATGGAGTTGAATGTTTTTCAAGGACTCATCAACACAGTATAGGTTATTATGGCTCCCCCACACGAAGTGTGGTAGGGGAGCCATATTGATTTTGTGCTTTCTGTCTGTCTGTCTGTCTGTAGGTCTGTCTGTGTCACAAACGATGTCCGATCAATAACTAGAGAATAGTTGGACCTAGGGTCCTCAAACTTGGAAGGATGGTTGGTCATGACAAGTAGATGACCCCTATTGATTTTGGGGTCACTAGGTCAAAGGTCAATGTTGCGGTGACATTGACTATCAAAACGATGTCCGATCAATAACTAGAGAATGGTTGGACCTAGGGTCCTCAAACTTGGAAGGATGGTTGGTCATGACAAGTAGATGACCCCTATTGATTTTGGGGTCACTAGGTCAAAGGTCAATGTTGCGGTGACATTGACTATCAAAACGATGTCCGATCAATAACTAGAGAATGGTTGGACCTAGGGTCCTCAAACTTGGAAGGATGGTTGGTCATGACAAGTAGATGACCCCTATTGATTTTGGGGTCACTAGGTCAAAGGTCAATGTTGCGGTGACATTGACTATCAAAACGATGTCCGATCAATAACTAGAGAATGGTTGGACCTAGGGTCCTCAAACTTGGAAGGATGGTTGGTCATGACAAGTAGATGACCCCTATTGATTTTGGGGTCACTAGGTCAAAGGTCAAGGCCGTAGGTCTGTCTGTGTCACAAACGATGTCCGATCAATAACTAGAGAATGGTTGGACATAGGGTCCTCAAACTTGGAAGGATGGTTGGTCATGACCAGTAGATGACCCCTATTTATTTTTTATTTTTTTTAATTTAGATATTTTTTTGATTTTTTTTTTTTTTAAATATTTTTTAATTTTAATTTTTTGTTGATTTTTTTTTTTTTGATTTTTTTATATTTTAATTTTTTTGATTTTTTTAATTTTTACATAAGAAGTTTTAGGGTCGGCCCTTTAAAAAAATAGGGTCGGTCGGGTTACTTGAACCACACATATTTTTTTATGTGGCCTTACTGATACAGATAGTACATACAGTCACAGGGATATTGAATATCAAAACGATCTCAGATCAATAAAGAACAGTTGGACCTAGAGTCGTCAATTATGTCTGTTCGGGCGAGTGGGGGAGCCATACGTTTTTGTCCCATGGACAATAACAATTTCTAGTTTAAAGCTGCCCCAGGACTCGAGGGAAGGATATATAGATATCTGGGAACCTGCCCTACTCTTACCAGCGAATACATTCCCATTGGTCTTTCACATGCTTGGAGGATAGACTTTGATACATAGGACCGCCCAATGTACGTCTCCGTCTGATAGAGGGTCTGTGCCACACTTCCTTTTTTCACAGCATCCCACCTCTTTTGCATTCTTCAATAATTTTCTCCTTTGCTGCTCTCTCTCTCACTACTAAATTGTCTCTATCCCCTTTCTAATCAAAAACCTCTGCCTGTTTTATTGGTCCCCACTGTCTACACCAACCAAAGTGAAAACATTTTGTGGTGTTGGCACATTTGAATCATTTAAGAATGCAAGTATCTGATAGTTTGGTGACGTTTGTTTCAGTTGGACCCTGCAGATCAGCGTGACCAATTAGAGATTTGTCCTGATGCAGGCGTCATTGTGCAGTATATAGCTGACAGGATCAGCAGGGATGGTGGCAGTGCACTCATAGCCGACTACGGTCATGATGGTGTTAAGGGGGACACATTCAGGGTAGGTTACATTCAAGTCAGATTTATCCCTAGTGTACACTTAGGTGTAATGATGGTGTTATGGGGGACACATTCAGGGTATGTTACATTCAAGTCAGATTTTCACCCTAGTGTACACTCAGGTGTAATGATGGTGTTAAGGGGGACACATTCAGGGTAGGTTACATTCAAGTTAGATTTATCTATAGTGTACACTCAGGTGTAATGATGGTGTTAAGGGGGACACATTCAGGGTAGGTTACATTCAAGTCAGATTTATCCCTAGTGTACACTTAGGTGTAATGATGTTGTTAAAGGGGACACATTCAGGGTAGGTTACCCTCAAGTTAGATATATCCCTAGTATACACTCAGGTGTAACAATGGTGTTCAGTGGAACACATTCAGGGTAGGTTACCCTCAAGTCAGATGTATCCCTAGTGTACACTCAGGTGTAACGATGGTGTTAAAGGGGACACATTCAGGGTAGGTTACCCTCCATTCAGGGTAGGTTACCCTCAAGTCAGATTTATCTATAGTGTACACTTCGGTGTAATGATGGTGTTAAGGGGGACACATTCAGGGTAGGTTACCCTCAAGTCAGATTTATCTATAGTGTACACTTCGGTGTAATGATGGTGTTAAGGGGGACACATTCAGGGTAGGTTACCCTCAAGTCAGATTTATCTATAGTGTACACTCAGGTGTAATGATGGCATACATGTGATATCTCCCGCCGGTAGCTAATTTCTCCCGGGATTGCATGGAATTTACCGGCCTCCCGCCGGGAGCTCCATTTCTCCCGCTATTTTTCCTCGAGTTCCAAAATTTCGCTTTTTGCGAATCCTTTTGGGTAATTGCTATGATTTATTGGATCAAGACCGAGTTTTCCGAATGATCTAGAAAAAATAAACACCAACAACCGTCTTATCTATATCTGTGAAAGGATTAGCATGTCAGCTAATTAGTTTGTGTAAAAATAATGATTGGACTGTTTGTTTATGACATGTGGCAGTGATATCTGTAATGTCCATGGGAGATTGATAGAAATATACCGACTATAAGTGGGATGGTAATTAGCGAATTCGGCATCGATTGATATTAGGTATATTAATTGGATTAAAATTATAATATAACTGAGGACAATTTAAGGATGACGATTCAACTAATCGACTGCAATTTGTCATGATTAGAGAAGTGTTTTGTCTGTGTATAAAATGGGAAGCATCTTCA
>JAWPHD010020201.1:0-32722 GCA_037043455.1 Cyrtodaria siliqua | reverse complement strand
GTGAGTGTGGTTGTTATGCTTTGAAAGTTATCAATTGCAATGCATATTTCCATATTAGGTTAATATGGCGAACTTGACGTCAATAGAGTCCATCTCTCACCATGGGCAATGTACCAATGAAGTTTATATGGTGAGAGTTATAATTTTGAAGTTATCACACATAATGCATACTTCCATATAAGCGACCTTGACTTTTGAACTTCTGACCCCAAAAACAATAGGTTTCCTCCTCTCCCTAAGGGCAATGTACCTATGAACTTTGATGAGTGTGGCTGTTATTGTTTTGATGTTATCGTCTGGAAGGCGTTGTTTATAATTTACGGATGGACAGACAGAAACAACATACATGCATATATCAATTATTTATATGTTCCAAGTACCAGCCAGAATATCATATTTCAGAAGGATTGTTTATTTTAATATCATGCAAGTGTCTTGGCAGCCTACTCCCTGCCGGTTCCATAGTTGCTACTGCTGACGGTGAAGCTGTTGTAGAAGCTGTCGGACAATACCAGCTTTTCTCATCAACATTGTTAGCCATCTTGTTATTAAATGTGCATTAATTACGTTTTTACCATAGATCTTGCTGCTGCAGATATAGCTATGTTGAGTATGAGTGTATTTCTTGTAATATACAAGAATGACATATAACAGGGAAAAGTATGACCATACAGTATGGATACTCAGTATACATCCTTGATTTTAAAAAAGATACCTAAAAGTTCCCTCTGACTCAACACGGATGACAATTGTGACCACAGTTACTTATTATTCAGTGGGGAAGTAACAAACCTTGTGATCATACTTTATCATGTGATCATACTATTACCTTTACTGTCACCATAGTCACACTATTACAATATTAAATTGTGTTCCGGGACAGATATATAATTATACCATTGTTCTGATCATAAAATGCTCAATTATAAGTGACAAAATGATAAAGAACGAATGTTTTGTTATTTATAGTTATATTTTATAGTGATGGTATTGTTTGACACATTGGCTTCAAACATGAGGAAACGAGGACCAACTCCTTATTTACACCATGGTTCATGTTTCTTTCAACACCTAGACATGAGAACCACATCCTTAATTACACCATGGTCAATTTTTCCTTGCACATCCAACATATATAGTCATGGACCACTTAATTTATACACCCATCCAACAGATATAGCCATGGACCACCTAGTTTATACACCCATCCAACAGATATAGCCATGGACCACCTAGATTATACACCCATCCAACAGATATACCCATGGACCACCTAGTTTATATCCCCATCCAACAGATATAGCCATGGACTACCTAGTTTATACACCCATCCAACAGATAGAGTCATGGACTGCCTAGTTGATATCCCCATCCAACAGATACAGCCATGGACCACCTAGTTTATATACCCATCCAACAGATAGAGACATGGATTACCTAGTTTATACACCCATCCAACAGATATAGTCATGGACTACCTAGTTTATATCCCCATCCAACATATAGAGCCAAGGACCACCTAGTTTATATCCCCATCCAACAGATACTCAGCCATGGACCACCTAGTTTATATCCCCATCCAACAGATATAACCATGGACTACCTAGTTTATATACCCATCCAACAGACAGAGCCATGGACTACCTAGTTTATATCTCCATCCAACATATAGAGCCATGGACCACCTAGTTTATTTCTCCATCCAACAGATATAGCCATGGACTACCTAGTTTATATCCCCATCCAACATAAATAACGATGGACCACCTATATACCCATCCAACAGATATAGCAATGGACCACCTAGTTTATATCCCCATCCAACAGATATAGCCATGGACCACCTAGTTTATATCCCCATCCAACAGATAGAGCCATGGACCACCTAGTTCATATCCCCATCCAACAGATATAGCCATGGACCACCTAGTTTATATCCCCATCCAACAGATATAGCCATGGACCACCTAGTTTATATCCCCATCCAACAGATAGAGCCATGGACCACCTAGTTTATATCCCCATCCAACAGATATAGCCATGGACCACCTAGTTTATATCCCCATCCAACAGATAGAGCCATGGACCACCTAGTTTATATCCCCATCCAACAGATAGAGCCATGGACCACCTAATTTATATCCCCATCCAACAGAGAGAGTCATGGACCACCTAGTTTATATCCCCATCCAACAGATAGAGCCACAAACCACCTAGTTTATATCCCCATCCAACAGATAGAGCCATGGACTACCTAGTTTATACACCCATCCAACAGATATAGCCATTGACCACCTAGTTTATATTCCCATCCAACAGATAGAGTCATGGACCACCGAGTTTATATCCCCATCCAACAGATATAGCCATGGACCACCTAGTTTATATCCTCATCCAACAGATATAGCCATGGACCACCTAGTTTATATCCCCATCCAACAGATAGAGCTATGGACCACCTAGTTTATATTCCCATCCAACAGACATAGCCATGGACCACCTAGTTTATATCCCCATCCAACAGATATAGCATGGACTACCTAGTTTATATCCCCATCCAACAGATAGAGCCATGGACTACCTAGTTTATATCCCCATCCAACAGATATAGTCATGGACCACCTAGATTATATCTCCATCCAACATATAGAGCCATGGACCACCTAGTTTATATCCCTATCGAATAGATAGAGCCATGGACCACCTAGTTTATATCCCCATCCAACAGATATAGCCATGGTGTACCTAGTTTATATCCCCATCCAACAGATAAAGTCAAGGACTACCGAGTTTATATACCCATCCAACAGATATAGCCATGGACCACCTAGTTTATATCCCCATACAATAGATAGAGCCATGGACCACCTAGTTTATATCCCCATCCAACAGATATAGCCATGGACTACCTAGTTTATATCCCCATCCAACAGATAAAGTCAAGGACTACCTAGTTTATATACCCATCCAACAGATATAGCCATGGACCACCTAGTTTATATCCCCATCCAACAGATAGAGCCATGGACCACCTAGCTGATATCCCCATCCAACAGATAGAGCCATGGACCACCTAGTTGATATCCCCATCCAACAGATATAGCCATGGACCACCTAGTTGATATTCCCATTCAACAGATATAGCCATAGACCACCTAGTTGATATCCCCATCCAACAGATAGAGCCATGGACCACCTAGTTGATATTCCCATTCAACAGATATAGCCATGGACCACCTAGTTGATATCCCCATCCAACAGATAGAGCCATGGACCACCTAGTTGATATCCCCATCCAACAGATATAGCCATGGACCACCTAGTTGATATTCCCATCCAACAGATATAGCCATGGACCATCTAGTTGATATCCCCATCCAACAGATACAGCCATGGACCACCTAGTTGATATCCCCATCCAACAGATAGAGCCATGGACCACCTAGTTGTTATCCCCATCCAACAGATAGAGCCATGGACTACCTAGTTTATATCCCCATCCAACTGATATAGCCATGGAACACCTAGTTTATATCCCCATCCAACAGATATAGCCATGGACCACCTAGTTGTTATCCCCATCCTACAGATAGAGTCATGGACTACCTAGTTTATATCCCCATCCAACTGATATAGCCATGGAACACCTAGTTTATATCCCCATCCAACTGATATAGCCATGGACCACCTAGTTGATATCTCCATCCAACAGATATAGCCATGGACCACCTAGTTGATATCCCCATCCAACAGATATAGCCATGGACCACCTAGTTGATATTCCATCCAACAGATATAGCCATGGACCACCTAGTTGATATCCCCATCCAACAGATATAGCCATGGACCACCTAGTTGATATCCCCATCCAACAGATATAGCCATGGACCACCTAGTTTATATCCCCATCCAACAGATAGAGCCATGGACCACCTAGCTGATATCCCCATCCAACAGATAGAGCCATGGACCACCTAGTTGATATCCCCATCCAACAGATATAGCCATGGACCACCTAGTTGATATTCCCATTCAACAGATATAGCCATAGACCACCTAGTTGATATCCCCATCCAACAGATAGAGCCATGGACCACCTAGTTGATATTCCCATTCAACAGATATAGCCATGGACCACCTAGTTGATATCCCCATCCAACAGATAGAGCCATGGACCACCTAGTTGATATCCCCATCCAACAGATATAGCCATGGACCACCTAGTTGATATTCCCATCCAACAGATATAGCCATGGACCATCTAGTTGATATCCCCATCCAACAGATACAGCCATGGACCACCTAGTTGATATCCCCATCCAACAGATAGAGCCATGGACCACCTAGTTGTTATCCCCATCCAACAGATAGAGCCATGGACTACCTAGTTTATATCCCCATCCAACTGATATAGCCATGGAACACCTAGTTTATATCCCCATCCAACAGATATAGCCATGGACCACCTAGTTGTTATCCCCATCCAACAGATAGAGCCATGGACTACCTAGTTTATATCCCCATCCAACTGATATAGCCATGGAACACCTAGTTTATATCCCCATCCAACTGATATAGCCATGGACCACCTAGTTGATATCTCCATCCAACAGATATAGCCATGGACCACCTAGTTGATATTCCATCCAACAGATATAGCTGCAGACCACCTAGTTTACAACCCCATTTCTTATTTTTCATGGTGACTTGCTCATTTTCAGTTGCAAGTCAAGCTAGAAACAAAGCTATATGTTATTTTGGTACTTACCGACTGCTTGCGTATTTTGTCATCACTTTTAGATTTTGGTGTGGTGGGATAATGGGCCTCGCAGTAAAGTTCTCCGTCCATATTCTGCTTCCTGCAAAGATACACACAATGGCTATTTTACTATATAGCTTTCTTCATCTTGCTGTTGTTTTTACTTCCAAAACAACAATTAAACATTTAGTAAAGACCGGTTTGAAGTTTTTATTTTTTTCACCATGAAAAGGGTGCAGGTTTATAGTGTCATTTTCTCCCTTTCATGAAGGGACATGGTGACCCAGTGGATAGCACGTTCTACCCAGAATTGGTGTGTCCTTAGGCAAGACACTTTCCTTGGCCTCGTCCATCAGATGAGAATGTTAACCGGGCAGTCCCGTGTATCCATATATTACCCAGTTATAAAATGCCTTTAGGACTATATACACTTTATTCCTGAATGTATGATTGTATAAGTTTGCCCATTTCAACAACACATATACTAAGTGTAACACGGTAAGGACTATCAGAAATGAACATCAAATATATACTGAACCAAACAGCTAATGCACCAGTAGACAATACCTTAATGTATGAACTTATTATATGCTGACTGGTACCATTTTTTATATGGTAAACATTATATATTTAATTAGAATTTATTAAAGATAATAGGAGTTAAATCTTAACCCTTAACCCGCTACATATAATTTTTATATAATAGACTGTTGGGGAAAATGACTGATCAGCAGCAGTTACTCGCAGGCTGATCTGGGTTTACAAAGGATGCAAAGGCTATTATAGTCGTGCTTAGCAGGTTAAGGGTTCAAAAAATATATTATGGGTTAGCAGTATATACACATATCTCTATCCAAAATGAATTATTGAAGGGAATGTAATTGAATTAAATGTTGTTTAACGGCTCATCAACACAGTATAGGTTATTGGGGCTAAGGGAAAGTGTCTTGCCCAAGAACACACCGACGGAACTCAGTGGCACCACAGAGTATGGAACCCGGGGCCTCCGGTTACAAATCCGCCGCGCTACCGACTGCGCCACGCCAGTAGCAACACAGCCAAACAAGCTCTGTTATTGAGAGTTCGGAAAAACTTGGGAAAAGGTGAAAGAATTATCAAAATCGGATGATAAACAAAACAGATATGACCTTTTGAAGGTTGTTCACAAACTGATAAGGGAGCCACCATTTTGAGAACTATGATGTCATAGTTCTAAAATACCATATATGGAATACTGATAAATATCATTTAAATAAAGAAAATAACTGCAAATGAATGCAAAATCATTTACTGGTCATATAAAGCATTATTGCTATATGTATACATATTTTTCATACAGTTGCTGTCATTTTTCCCTATAAATCAGTAAATTTTCATATCTATAAATATTCCATATATGGTCATTTAGAACTGTGTCATAGCTCTCAAAATGGCATCTTCCATATCCATTTCAACGGAAGCTTCAAATGATCATATCTTCTTTGTTTATCATCCGATTTTGATATTTCTTTCACCATTATTCAAGATTTTTCAGAACTCTCAATAATAAAGATGGTTTGGCAGTCGCTACATTCCCTTTAAGCATCTGTCCTATTTCATTTCAAATCCATGTTGGTAACAGGAATGACAAGGCAACAGGAATGATATAATCACTTCTTTATTTAAATAATCATAAATTTCAAATTATTAATTATTTTAATGGTAAATCATGTATACTGATGTATATTCATGTTAAATTATTTTTAAGTTTGCTTGGTTATTTTTGAATAAAAGTTAAAAAAAATAATTATTTTATGGCAACAGGAATGACAAAGTAACATGTCTGACAGAATGGAATCCTTATTAAGTAACCATACTTCTTGAATAGTTAAGTCTTAGTTTAATATGCTATGGTAAATAGTGTATAATGATGCATGTTTAGTGATTCTTAATATTTAAGATTAAATAATTATGAAAGCAGCAAAAGGTTTGTAATGTTAAGGACAAAAATATCACACACAGGTCTCTTACTCAAACTCGCACATGCACATGCACATGCATATGCACACACGCACGCATGCATGCATGCATGCAAGCATGCATGCGCGCACACACACACACACGCACACACACACACAGGAAAGGTATTTTACTTATACAGATGCAGGAAAGGTATTTTACTTACACACATGCAGGAAAGGTCTCTTCCTTACATATGCACACACAGGAAAGGTCTCTTACACACGCATGCACACACACACGCACACACAAACGCTCATACACACACACATGCACACACAAACGCACGCACGCACACAGAGCAAAACATCAAACATTTTAAACAACAGCATATTCAGAAACAACTCCATCTTTGTAAAGTCCCCCGTCCACTACAGCCCCGATGCTTTGCGGAAGGGTTGCCGATAAAATTTTACTTGTTTCGGGAACCTTTCGGGATCATTTATCAAAATAATGGGCGGAGCTTTGCCGTCGGGCTCGTTCGGCATGTTCGGCATGTATTCGTGGAGTGGCATACGAAAGATTGCCGTACAAACGCCGAAACCTATCCGAAGTAGCCGAACGCAGCCCCGAAGAATGCCGAATGTTCCGGAATTGACTCCCGATTGTTTCCCGATCGTGCGGAAAGGTTGCGGTAACATTGCAGAACATGCTGAATAGTTGCCGAACTACTGCCGATAGAATGCTGAAATGTTGCCGATTGGAAGTCAAGGTATATAAACGATGCCGAACTACTATTTTGTTATCAGTTGCTAGTTGGACACCATGGATGCTAGAAGCCTTCACCTTGCTCTTCAGTATCAAATACAAGCTGAAACGGATGCCATGCTTGCCTTGGCATTGTACTTAACAGAAAAGAAGAAGACGGCATCGATGGTGGGTCCGCCCCTGGCTCACAGACGACAGGAGGCTTCATTATGGACAGTACAATACTCTAATGCAGGAACTGGTGTATTTCATGCCTAATCTCTTCTTGGGTAGCTTGCTCTTACCTTGCACCATGACTATATATATGTGCGTGTTAAATTTACAACAAAAAAAAGTCGATGTTGTCACTTCGAAAACTATCAGGAAACTGACGACAAACTGCTTCTGCAGGGCTACTCGGGGTGGTTTAACGATTACGAAGCCTCGCAGAAGGCTTTCCGAAGATGCCGAGTTAATGACGACGGGTTCCCGAACGTCCAGAAGGGTTGCGGATGGTTTGCCGATGATCCCGAAGCCGTCCCGAATAAAACATTCGGCGTCCAAATTTTAAAACTTTTAAAATTTACATGCCGAATGTTTTTCGATCCCGAAGTGCCAAGAATCATGAAGAATGTTTCCAGAAGTGTTGAGGAATGACACAGAACGGTTACAGAACGGTTACAGAACATCGCGAAGACTTGCCGAAACATCCCGATTTTCCGAATTCCACATTCGGGAACCCTTCGGGATACAAGTGGACGGGGGGTATAAGTGAATTAAAAATAAAGCTTAGTTTAGCAAACTTCCCCACAATAAGCCATTTTATCTTGAGAAATATTCCAGGACTATTCTTGACAATATTGCCATATGATATACCCAAAGGGTCTAAAAACCTGTTACATCTACATAAACAATATGTTTCAGAAATTTGCTCCACCACTTTACATACCCATGAGAAATCTTAAGATTACAAACGTGGCTCATTGTATGACAATACCTTATTTATTTTTTACAAATTAGGTTTTAATTTGTGCTGATTTGATGTTTTTATTTTTCACATGGTGTGATAGAAACTGAGGACAAACACTTTCTGTATACTGGTTTTTTTCCAACACACTTTGTCCAATATATAACATTTTAATTGAAACTTATTGATATATCACACTAAAATTGTGCAGCTCATGGCACACATGTAACAGGAAGTGTCATTAGTGACATATGACCTTAATTACTAGGTTAGTTCTCCTGTCTAACATATGAGCTAGATTACTAGGTTAGTTTCTCTCTCTAATAGATGACCTAGATTACTAGGTTAGTTTCTCTCTCTAATAGATGACCTAGATTACTAGGTTAGTTTCTCTCTCTAATAGATGACCTAAATTACTAGGTTAATTTCTCTCTCTAATAGATGACCTAGATTACTAGGTTAGTTTCTCTCTCTAATAGATGACCTAGATTACTAGGTTAGTTTCTCTCTCTAATAGATGACCTAGATTACTAGGTTAGTTTCTCTCTCTAATAGATGACCTAGATTACTAGGTTAGTTTCTCTCTCTAATAGATGACCTAGATTACTAGGTTAGTTTCTCTCTCTAATAGATGACCTAAATTACTAGGTTAATTTTCCTCTCTAATAGATGACCTAAATTACTAGGTTAGTTTCTCTCTCTAATAGATGACCTAGATTACTAGGTTAGTTTCTCTCTCTAATAGATGACCTAAATTACTAGGTTAATTTCTCTCTCTAATAGATGACCTAAATTACTAGGTTAATTTTCCTCTCTAATAGATGACCTAAATTACTAAGTTAAGTTCCCTCTCTAATAGTGATCTAAATTACTAGGTTAGTTCCCCTCTCTAACAGATGACCTAAATTATTAGGTTAGTTCCCCTCTCTAACAGATTACCTAAATTACTAGGTTAGTTATCCACTCTAACAGAAGACCTAAATTACTAGGTTAGTTTTCCTCTCTAACAGATGACCTAAATTACTAGGTTAGTTATCCACTCTAACAGAAGACCTAAATTACTAGGTTAGTTATCCACTCTAACAGAAGACCTAAATTACTAGGTTAGTTATCCACTCTAATAGATGACCTAAATTACTAGGTTAGTTTCCCTCTTTAATAGGTGATCTAAATAACTAGGTTATTTCTCATCCCCTTTCTAACAGATGACCTAAATTACTAGGTTAGTTCCCCTCTCTAACAGATGACCTAAATTATTAGGTTAGTTCCCTTCTCTAATAGATCTCCCAAATTACTAGGTTAGTTCCCCTCTCCTCTCTAATAGATGACCTAAATTACTAGGTTAGTTTACCTCTCTAATAGATGATCTAAATTACTAGGTTAGTTCCCCATTCTAATAGATGACTTAAATTACTAGGTTATTTCCCTTCTCTAACAGATGACCTAAATTATAAGGTTAGTTCCCCTCTCCTCTCTAACAGATGACCTAAATTATTAGGTTAGTTCCCCTCTCCTCTCTAATAGATGACCTAAATTACTAGGTTAGCTACCCACTCCAACAGTTGTCCCAATTACTAGGTAGTTCCCCTCTCTAACAGATGACATAAATTACTAGGTTAGTTTCTCTCTCTAATAGATGATCTAAATACTAGGTAAGTTTCTCTCTCTAACAGATGACCTAAATTACTAGGTTAGTTCCCCTCTCTAACATATGACTTAAATTACTAGGTTAGTTCCCCTCTCTAACACATGACCTAAATTACTAGATTAGTTCCCCTCTCTAACAGATAACCTAGATTACTAGGTTAGTTCCTTTTTCTAACAGATGACATAGATTACTGCATTCATTCTTCACTCTAACAGATGACCTAGATTACTAGGGTAGTTATCTTCTCTAACAGATGACCTAGATTACTAGGGTTGTTATCTTCTCTAACAGATGACCTAGATTACTAGGGTAGTTATCTTCTCTAATAGACAACCTAAATTACTAGGGTTGTTCCGTCTCTAACAGATGACCTAATTTACATGAGTAGTTCCTCTCTCTACAGATGACCTAAATTACATGAGTAGTTCCTCTCTCTACAGATGACCTAAATTACATGAGTAGTTCCTCTCTCTACAGATGACCTAAATTACTAGGTTAGTTCTCGAACACATGACTAGATTACTAGATTAGTCCCCTCTCTAACAGATGACCTAGATTACTAGGTTAGTTCCCCAGATTAAAAGGTTAGTTCTCCTCTCTAATAGATGACCTAGATTACTCGGTTTGTTCACTGTGTACAACAGTCTTTGTATTTAATCAATCAACATGCTGATGGTGTGACAACCAACAATCAATCAACATGCTGATGGTGTGACAACCAACAATCATCAACATGCTGATGGTGTGACAGCCAACAATCATCAACATGCTGATGGTGTGACAACTAACAATCAATCAACATGCTGATGGTGTGACAACCACTAATCATCAACATGCTGATGGTGTGACAGCCAACAATCATCAACATGCTGATGGTGTGACAGCCAACAATCATCAACATGCTGATGGTGTGTCAACTAACAATCAATCAACATGCTGATGGTGTGACATGCAACAATCAATCAACATGCTGATGGTGTGCCAAC
Source organism: Cyrtodaria siliqua (assembly GCA_037043455.1). Classification (NCBI taxonomy): domain Eukaryota; kingdom Metazoa; phylum Mollusca; class Bivalvia; order Adapedonta; family Hiatellidae; genus Cyrtodaria; species Cyrtodaria siliqua. Next base: position 21,677 of record JAWPHD010020201.1, on the reverse strand, counting down.
CAACAATCATCAACATGCTGATGGTGTGACAACCAACAATCATCAACATGCTGATGGTGTGACAACCAACAATCAATCAACATGCTGATGGTGTGACAACCAACAATCATTACATGCTGATGGTGTGACAATCAACAATCAATCAACATGCTGATGGTGTGACAACCAACAATCAATCAACATGCTGATGGTGTGACAACCAACAATCATTACATGCTGATGGTGTGACAATTAACAATCAATCAACATGCTTATGGTGTGACAACCAACAATCAATCAACATGCTGATGGTGTGGCAACCAACAATCAATCAACATGCTGATGGTGTGACAGCCAACAATCATCAACATGCTGATGGTGTGACAACCAACAATCAATCAACATGCTGATGGTGTGACAACCAACAATCATTACATGCTGATGGTGTGACAACCAATAATCAATCAACATGCTGATGGTGTGACAACCAACAATCATTACATGCTGATGGTGTGACAATCAACAATCAATCAACATGCTGATGGTGTGACAACCAACAATCAATCAACATGCTGATGGTGTGACAACCAACAATCATTACATGCTGATGGTGTGACAATTAACAATCAATCAACATGCTGATGGTGTGACAACCAACAATCAATCAACATGCTGATGGTGTGGCAACCAACAATCAATCAACATGCTGATGGTGTGACAGCTAACAATCATCAACATGCTGATGGTGTGACAACCAACAATCATCAACATGCTGATGGTGTGACAACCAACAATCATCAACATGCTGATGGTGTGACAACCAACAATCAATCAACATGCTGATGGTGTGACAACCAACAATCATTACATGCTGATGGTGTGACAACCAATAATCAATCAACATGCTGAGGATGTGGCAACCAACAATCAATCAATATGTTGATGGTGTGACAACCAACAATCAATCAACATGCTGATGATGTGCCAACCAACAATCAATCAACATGCTGATGATGTGGCAACCAAGCGTTAGAGCTATCCCTTAATTTAATTAAAAGTTTAGAACTATCTCTGCTAAATTAAAGTGTTTACCACGATCTGCAATCTGATTGGTTCCGATAATTTGGCATGTGAGCGATCTCTTTAGCATAATATTATTGATATCCACAACAGGAACAATATTTTTCATTCACCTAAAATGTCAATGGAACTGTTGGCATTTTTGTTTTCGATGTTCAGCAGCATTCAGTCTGACTACAGTCAGCAGCATATATAGTTGTTTGACTACAGTCAGCAGCATATACAGATGTCTGACTACAGTTAGCAGCATATATAGTTGTCTGACTACAGTCAGTGTGATGTTCAGCAGCATATGTAGTTGTCTGACTACAGTCAGTGCGATGTTCAGCAGCATATGTAGTTGTCTGACTACAGTCAGTGCAATGTTCAGCAGCATATATAGATGTCTGACTACAGTCAGTGCAACGTTCAGCAGCATATGTAGATGGAAAATATAGCATTTTTCAAGAGCCGTAACTCCGCCATTACTGGTCCGATCTGGCTGGTTTTCGAACTTGGCCAGTAGAGATAATAAAAATTTTTTTTTTTTAAAAAAACATTTAAAAATAAAAATAAAAAAATAAATAAACATTTAATTAAAAAAAAAAAAAATATTAAAAGAAAAAGAGAAAAATCTGGTAAAGTTTGGTGAAGATCAGGTGAAAAATGAAGGCCCTATCGCCTTAAGAAGGCAAAATGTAGCATTTTTAACTAAATCAAAGGCCATAACTCTGCTGTTACTGGTTTGATCTGGCTGGTTTCCAAACTTGTCCAAGCTTTCGATGACATTAACAATCTGTTAAAGTTTGGTAAAGATCGGATGAAAAATGAAGGCCCTATCATCTTAACGAGGCAAAATATAGCATTTTTAACTAAATCAAGGGCCATAACTCTGCTGTTACTGGTCCGATCTGGTTGGTTTTCAAACTTATCTGAGGTTTTATTGACACTAACAATCTGTAAAGTTTGGTAAAGATCGGAGGAAAGATGGAGGCCCTATCATCTTAACGAGGCAAAATATAGCATTTTTAACTAATCAAGGGCCATAACTTCGCTGTTACTGCTCCGACCTGGCTGTTTTTCAGACTTGTCCGAGCTATCATTGACATTAACAATTTGGTAAAGTTTGGTAACGATCGGATGAAAAATGAAGGCCCTATCATCTTAACGAGGCAAAATATAGCATTTTGAACTAAATCAAGGGCCATAACTCCACTGTTACTGGTCCGATATGAATGGTTTTTGAACTTGTCCAAGCTTTCATTGACATTAACAATCTGGTAAAGTTTGGTAAAGATCGGATGAAAAATGAAGGCCCTATCATCTTAACGAGGCAAAATATAGCATTTTTAACTAAATCAAGGGCCATAACTCTGCTGTTACTGGTCCGATATGGTTGGTTTTCAAACTTATCTGAGGTTTTATTGACACTAACAATCTGTAAAGTTTGGTAAAGATCGGAGGAAAGATGGAGGCCCTATCATCTTAACGAGGCAAAATATAGCATTTTTAACTAATCAAGGGCCATAACTTCGCTGTTACTGCTCCGACCTGGCTGTTTTTCAGACTTGTCCGAGCTATCATTGACATTAACAATTTGGTAAAGTTTGGTAACGATCGGATGAAAAATGAAGGCCCTATCATCTTAACGAGGCAAAATATAGCATTTTGAACTAAATCAAGGGCCATAACTCCACTGTTACTGGTCCGATATGAATGGTTTTTGAACTTGTCCAAGCTTTCATTGACATTAACAATCTGGTAAAGTTTGGTAAAGATCAGATGAAAAATGAAGGCTTTATCGTCTTAACGAGACAAAAGTTAACGATGGACGGACGATGGACGAACGATGGACGGACGATGGACGGACGACGGACGGACGACGCGGACGACGGATGGACGAAGGACATCTCAGCATCCCATAAGCTCTGCTGGCCTTCAGCCAGTAGAGCTAAAAAAAGATAATTTTTTATTTAAGTTTAGATATTTCTAAGAATTCGAGCTTTATGAATATGGACCCAAGGCATTATCTCATGCTGATGAACGTATACTATTAATGGAATCTAATGAAAGATAAAATAGTTATACTGTAAGAACGTTTATTTCGTGATTTTCTTACCAAAACTCATCCATTTTCACAGTTTGTTAATTAATCTTTTCTAATTCAATGAAAAAGGAACTCGTTCAATATAAACTGCATTTAACAATAGAATATAATGACTCGCATTATTTAACTGTATATTCCCTTTGGTTATTCTGGCATGTTGTATATATATCTATTTATAGAGCATTGGCAATTTCCGTGGTTATTATCAGATTAATTTGCCAACACCATATATATAGCAGTTTGTAGGACTTGCTAATTGGTTAAAAAGAACCATAGAACACACACACACACACACTCACCAAACACACACACACTTGCTAATTACAGTTGGGTTTGGTTTAATCGAATGGTTCACTCAGAAATGAAGACGCTGTTATAGCAGTACCAACAGTCAAAAGGTATGATTAAACAAATAAAATTAATCAAGACTGTCGTGTCAATGATAACCAATCAATGATCGTGAATAATCGAAAATTGTCATAAATTGCTGGAATTCTGCATAGCAAAAGAGAGCGCTAAATTAAAATGGATTTGATGGCTAATTGCACTAATGTACCCAAAACCATCGAAAATTGTCCAGTACACTAAATTTTTACTAGGCTAAATAATCATTTCTTACAGTAGTCCGGACATGACTTAGTACTGATTGATGGAATGACACAATGACACAATGACACAATGACACAATGACACAATGACACAATGATGGACAACAAGTAAACCTAGGAATTTGGAAACCTATGAATTTGGTTAACTTTAAAAATCTATAAACATACTTACATCAGTACATTAATACTTCATACGGTGATTTGATTTGCTGCGGAACAGCGATAAATGAAATGGCACAGTGTCGACCGAAAATATAAATGAAAGAAAACACTGAAACCTTTCATTTCTGTATGTGAGTTTGCATGTGCAGTTATTATAATACGAGGGCAAGGAAAGTATCTTACCCATGGACACAGCGAGTACTCGGTGGCAATGGTGTTACCCATAAACACAGCGAGCAGTGGCAGTATTGTTACTCATGGACACAGCGAGTACCCAGTGGCAACGGTGTTAAACCATGGACACAGCGAGTAACCATTGGCAACGGTGTTACCCATAGACAGTGGCAATGGTGGTACCCATGGACACAGTGAGTAACCAGTGGCAATGGTGTTACCCATAGACAGTGGCAATGGTGTTACCCATGGACACAGCGAGTAACCATAGGCAACGGTGTTACCCATAGACAGTGGCAATGGTGGTACCCATGGACACAGCGAGTAACCATAGGCAACGGTGTTACCCATAGACAGTGGCAACGGTGTTAAACCATGGACACAGCGAGTAACCATTGGCAACGGTGTTACCCATAGACAGTGGCAATGGTGTTACCCATGGACACAGTGAGTAACCAGTGGCAATGGTGTTACCAATAGACAGTGGCAATGGTGGTACCCATGGACACAGCGAGTAACCATAGGCAACGGTGTTACCCATAGACAGTGGCAACGGTGTTAAACCATGGACACAGCGAATAACCATTGGCAACTGTGTTACCCATAGACAGTGGCAATGGTGTTACCCATGGACACAGCGAGTACCCAGTGGCAAGGTGTTACCCATGGACACAGGAAGTACCCAGTATCAATGGTGTTACCCATGGACACAGCAAGTACCCAGTATCAACGGTGTTATCCATGGACACAGCGAGTACCCAGTATCAACGGTGTTATTCATGGACACAGCGAGTACCCAGTATCAACGGTGTTATCCATGGACACAGCGAGTACCCAGTATCAACGGTGTTATCCATGGACACAGCGAGTACCCAGTATTGATGAGACTCAAACTGTCTCAAAGTCAATCATGCTATCCACTGACCACGCGGCTCCTCCTGTGCCACTACCGTAAAGGAGTATGCAGGGAAATATCTGAATATGAAGACTTGGTGTTCAGTTTATTTTTTCTCAATTATATGATTCAAGAATATGAGTGGCTCAGCAGTGGCAGCTAATATTGTCTCCCTATGACTTATGACTCACCATTGACAAGTTGTATGTCTTAATTGAAAGGTTTTTACATGGTTCATCTTCGTTTCACAGTGGGCAGCTAAAAAAAAAGGACAGTCTTAATGAATGGTATTCTGTTACTGGCATTTACAGATGTTCAGTCTGAGCTAATTCCCAATTATTTGAGGGAGAAAATGAAATACATCACTGTGCTTGCTAATGGAACACATTATGGAAATGCATTTCTCAGCATTTAAGGTTAAAACGTCTATCCTATTTTTAAGTGTGTTGACAAAAACACTGCATGGAATGACTACTTGGGTTGTGATGGATTTATGGTTGCATAGTTTACCATCTAAGTTAAACACTGATACATATTGTTAACTGATTAATATAAAATTGACCACAGCCATTGAAATTAAATACCAGTGGAATTTATGATCTACTGGATTATGGATTTAATCTTGTTAGAAATGTGACAATCAGATCTGGTATTAAAATCTCAGCCCGTTTGATCTACAAAGGCAATATGACAACAATGACAACAAATGAAATAGTGTTTTTAATTACCAGTACTGAAGATTTACTGTGATGGCAATATGGACTTATTACAAGCCATAACTGTTTTAGCCCATTCTGAGAGCACTGTGAACAATTCCATCAGAGCTAGAACTGTCATCAGGAAGGGACGCCTCATATACCGGCTGAAAAGAATAATAGGGTGGACCAGGGTTTTCATAATTAGATCATGGTGACCTTCACCTTGAACCTATTGACCCAATAATGTATAGGGGTCATCTTAAATTCTCACTATGGACAGTTTACTTGTGAATAGAGTATGAAAGGAGAATTTTGGAAATCGCCAAACACGATAACATACAAAAAATATTGCAGTCTCGGTTTGAATGAGACTGTTCATGAATGGTAGTGATAAATGCTTGCTACCATTCATGCCCTCCTAGCCCTGGGTTGAGCAGAACTAAATATTTAAAATGTCAATGGTACGAAAATTTTAGCAAAATGCTTTTTGGGATTGAGGTGGGCAGTATGCACCATAATCATGATGTAAGATAAAACAAAACACTATATACTAGTATATGCTATTTTAAATAATCAGATGATGATTCATGTTAACTTTTAAGAAAGAAATACAATACAAATTCATTTGACAGTGCACCACCACCCCACAAACCATTCCCTTCATGCACCATATTTATGGTGTAAGAATAAACAAAAGTAGCAACTAAGAAATGTTTGAATATTTTTCCACTGCCCTCCTCCACCCTTATCCCCCTCCTTAGTTATTACACACCTCACTCTATGTGAGGGGAGCCCATACCCCAATATATGTAGCTGAGCTAAGAATAAGAAGCATAAACATCAATATTCAGTAATAAAAAAAAAAGGATATTTTTGAAGAAGGGTGGGTGTGGGGCAGATGGGGAATGGGGGGTGTGGGGAGGGGGGCTGGAAGCGGGAGGAGAGAATGGGAAGGTGTCAGTCTGTCAGATATGGCTGTATATTATTTGTATCCATTTGTCCATACTTTTTTCAATGACCAAGACAAATGCTTAAAATAAATTTATAATAAAAAAATTCAAGGGGGAGGGTGGGGGGGAGGGGATACTATAGGGGGTGGAATGTATTCTAATCAAGTTTGCCATAAGCTACCTACAAAGTTTCATTCCAATATATGTTCCCATATAAACTAAATAAACTCTTAAGTTTCGCTTAAATATCTCACTCCTAACTGAAGTTCGTTCCCAGAAACCATTTTTCTATTATTAGTAACAGTATTCCAGTGATCTCAAATGCAATCCCAAGCTCCCCTTCAATATAAGTACACTGCAAGTTTTGTTCAAATATCTCATTCCTAACTAACGTTATTGAGTAGAAATTTTCTTTTCTATTTTCAGTAACAGTGACCTTCACACTGACCCCAGTTATCCAAATGCAATCCCTAGCTTCCGTTTCATATAAGCTACATACACAGCAAGTTTAATTGTTCAAATATCTCATTTCTAAGTAACGTCTTTTTTCTATTTATAGTAACAGTGATCTTGACCTTGATCTCAGTGACCTGAAATGCAATCCCAATCTTCCTTTCCATATTACCTACCTTCAAAGCAAGTTTTGTTCCAATATCTCATTTCTAACTAAAGTAAATGAGCGGAAAGCATTTTTCTCTATTTTTAGTAACACTGACCTGGACATTGACCCCACTGACCCAAAATAAACTCCCAAATTTCCTTTCCACATAAGCAACCTATACAGCAAGTCTCATTCCTAATTAAAGTTATTGAGCGTAAACAGTTTTTACCATTTTTAGTAACAGTAACCTTGACCTCGACCCCAGTTACCCCAAATGCAATCCCAAGCTGGCTGGTTTTCAAGCTTTCATCAATATCAGCAAGCTTTCATCAATATCAGCAATCTGGCAAAGTTGGGCAAAATGGAGGCACTAGAATTTTGACAAGACAAAATATAGCAATGTTTGTTAATTCAAGGGCAATACTCTGGTGTTACTGGTCCGATCTGGCTGGTTTTTTAACTTATCTGAGCTTTTTCTGATATTAACAATCTGGTAAAGGTTGGTAAAGATCGGATGAAGAATGAAGGTGCTAGAGAGTTGACATCAAAAAGTTCACCAATTTTTCGATTATTCAAGGGCCATAACTTCGGTCGGTGTTACTCGTCCGATCTGGCTGGTTTTTGAACTTGATCAAGCTTTCATCAATATCAACAATCTGGCAAAATTTGGTAAAGGTAGGATGCAAACTGGAGGTGCTAGAGGGTTGACAAGACAAAATATAGCATTTTTTGTTAATTCAAGGGCAATAACTCTGGTGTTACTAGTCTGATCTGGCTGTTGTTTTAACTCATCTGAGTGTTCATTGATATAAACAATCTGGTAAAGAGCGGTTAAAAAATGAATGTGCTTGAGACATCGAAAAGTTATTACATTTTTCAATAATTCAAGGGCCATAACTTCGTTGTTACTGGATCGATCTGGCTACTTTTCTAACTTGACCGAAGACAAAATATAGCGATTTTCATTAATTCAAGGGCAATAACTGACGATACATCTGTCCTTTTGGATGGATCGGATACATCCCTGAATGAAACACTATCAGAACTACATAAATATTCTAAATATTCTGGATTAAACTTAAATTTCGACAAAACACAAGTGGTATGGATAGGGAAGAAAAAATACAGATACAATCAAAACAAAATGGAAACTTACCTGGGGAAAAGATAATTTTAAGCTACTAGGAATACATTTTAATGACAACTTAGGTAAAATGATAGAATTAAACTATAATGATAAGATTTTAAAAATCCAAAATACAGTAAAGATATGGATGCGAAGATATTTAACGCCACTTGGTAAAATCACGGTTATAAAAACACTGTTACTTCCTATTTTAAATCATATATTTATATCTCTTCCAAACCCAAATGAAAACATAATCGCAAAAATTAATAACATATTTTATGATTTTTTATGGGAAGGGCCTGCAAAAATTAAAAAAACAGTTATAGTTAAACAATATTCTGAGGGCGGTCTCAAAGCTTTCATACTTAGTCTTAAATCAACCTGGTTAAGAAGACTCATAACTAATGAGGGGACTTGGAAGCAGCTTGTTGAAAACCTAATAGACATTAAAAAATTAACATCTTTCGGTAATGATTACTGTGAAACATTAATAAAAAAAATGAAAAACAGTTTCTGGATCGATGTGCTAAATTCATATGCTAAACTTATTGAGTATAGTATACCTAACTCACCAGAAGAATTTGGGTCAACCCCACTATTCTATAATAATAATATTCTGATTGGCTATAAGCCTTTCTTTAATAAAATATGGTATATGAATGGCATCAGGTTTATAAATGACCTTATCAAGGAAAATGGTGATTTTTACTCTTTAACTGAGCTTGAAGAAAATACCGGTATCAAAACAAATTTTCTAATTTATGAAGGCGTAATAGCTGCCATTAAAACATTTAAGAAAAAGTTACACAATTTTACAATTAAAAAAATAGAAAACCCAATTCTACCTGCGAATATTAAACCACTCATCAAAAACAAGAAAAGTTGCACTGATATGTACTCTATTCTTAACAGAAATAATGAAAGTCCAACTTCAAAAGCTAAATGGGAACAGATGTATGATATTAATAGAGAAGCATGGAAAAACATTTACTCATCCCCTTTCAAAATAACTACTAGCACAATACTACAATGGTTTCAAACACGGATTAATCATCGGCTTCTTTCAACACAGCATTATCTGCACAAAATAAAAAAAGCAGAAAACCCTTATTGTCACTACTGCCACGAGGATGAGACTATTGTTCATATGTTGTGGACCTGCCCTTCAACTCAGACCTTTTTAAATACACTCTGCTTATCATAAAATATAAATCTGAAGCTATCAGAGCATGCATTTATTTTTAACATAGGTAAAGAACAATCAACTGTAGAGCTACAAATTATCTTAGAAATTAAATATTACATATTTTCTTCAAAACGACTGAAAACAACGCTCTCTGTTACTCCAATGATATACAGACTTCGTTATTTATACGAAACGCATAAACAAATTGCAATCAGAAACAATCAACTAGAAAGTTTTGAAAATACATGGAGCAATTTTAAAACCATTTTAAATTTATCTAGCCTATCTTTTTATCCATCCACCCCTATGAATTCTTACAATAAACCAAGACACTGACAGTTGTGTATATATGTGTATATATGTATATGTATGTGTGTATGTGTATATATGTATATACATGTATATATATTAAATATATAAATATTGTTATATAAACAGTAATTTATACAACTCTATAATTAGATGGGCTAGTGGACGGCAATCAAAATGTAGTTTAAAGAGTTTTTCTCTTTCTTTTTTGTTTTTGCTTTAAATGATTTTCTCCCCTCAAAATAACATCTCCACTGCCTCAACCATCTAATACATGTATCTATTCTGTTTTACTCTTATATCATTTTATGATGCTGAATTGTAAATATATATATATATCTGTTTAGTAAATGAATATTACATGCTGTAAAATATTGTAAGGTGTGGCAAGGGATGGTCCTCCCCGACCCTTGCTCCACCTATTGACGGGGAGATTAAACGGGTCGTCAAAAGACGGCTCAAAAAAAAAGGGCAATAACTGGTCCGATCTGGCTGGTTTTCTCCTCAGAGCTTTCATTGATATTAAGTTTGGCAAAGATCAGATGAAAAATGAAGGTGCTAGAGCGTTGACATCAAAAGTTAACTGACGCCGGACGACGAACAAAAAACCATGGCATAAGTCCTACTGGTCTTTGGCCAGTAGAGCTAAAATCTAGGAATGCAGATGAGATGCTGCACTGAAAACAATCAGCTGAAAACATAAAATTTTACAACTAAAAATGTGTCCATGTGACATGGATGCCCCCACCGGAAACAATTGGTGTAAAAGACACACAAGATAACGTGGATGGTGTGACAACCAACAATCAATCAACAACTGATTCATGGATGCCATACATGCATGACCAGGAACAATTGATTCATAGGTGCCATACATGTATGACCAGGAACAACTGATCCATGGGTGCCATACATGCATGACCAGAAACATTTGATTCATATGTGCAATACATGTATGACCAAGAACAACTGATCAATAGGTGCCATACATGTATGACCAGGAACAACTGATTTATGGGTGCCATACATGTATGACCAGGAACAACTGATTTAGGGGAGCCATACATGTATGACCAAGAACAACTGATCCATAGGTGCCATACATGCACGTCCAGGAACAACTGATTTATGGGTGCCATACATGTATGACCAGGAACAACTGATCCAGAGGTGCCATACATGTATGACCAGGAACAACTGATTTATAGGTGCCATACATGTATGACCAGGAACAACTGATTTAAGGGTGCCATACATGTATGACCAGGAACAACTGATCCATAGGTGCCATACAAGTATGACCAGGAACAACTGATCCATAGGTGCCATACATGTATGACCACGAACAACTGATTTATGGGTGCCATACATGTATGACCAGGAACAACTGATTCATAGGTGCCATACATGTATGACCAGGAACAACTGATCCATAGGTGCCATACATGTATGACCAGGAGCAACTGATCCATAGGTGCCATACATGCACGTCCAGGAACAACTGATTTATAGGTGCCATACATGTATGACCAGGAACAACTGATTTAAGGGTGCTATACACGTATGACCAGGAACAACTGATTTATAGGTGCCATACATGTATAACCAGGAACAACTGATTTATAGGTGCCATACATGCATGACCAGGAACAACTGCGTTATGTGTGCCATATGACAAGAAACAACTGAGCCATAGGTGCCATACATGTATGACCAGGGACAACTGATTCATAGGTGCCATACATGCATGACCAGGAACAACTGATTCATAGGTGCAATACATGCATGACCAGGAACAACTGATCCATAGGTGCCATACATGTATGACCAGGAACAACTGATTCATAGATATCATACATGTATGACCAGGAACAACTGATTTATCGATGCCATACATGTACGACCAAGAACAACTGATTCAAAGATGCCATACATGTATGACAAGAAACAACTGATTCATAGATATCATACATGTATGACCAGGAACAACTGATTTATCGATGCCATACATGTATGACAAGAAACAACTGATTCATAGATATCATACATATATGACCAGGAACAACTGATTCATAGGTGTCATACATGTATGACAAAAAACAACTGATTCATAGATATCAAACATATATGACCAGGAACAACTGATTCATAGGTGTCATACATGTATGACAAGAAACAACTGATTCAAAGATGCCATACATGTATGACAATAAACAACTGATTCATAGATATCATACATGTATGACCAAGAACAACTGATTCATAGATGCCATACATGTATGACCAGGAACAACTGAATCATAGGTGTCATACATGTATGACAAGAAACAACTGATCCATAGGTGCCATACATACATGTATGACCAGGAACAACTGATTGATGGGTGCCATACATGTATGACCAGGAACAACTGATCCATAGGTGCCATACATGCATGACCAGGAACAACTGATTCATAGGTACCACACATGTATGACTAGAAACAACTGAATTTTTTATATATTTTACTAATTTTCATGTTAACATAACTCTAACCTCATGATTCATTAAAACTGAGTGAATATGATTCATTACAACTGAGTGAATATGATTCATTACAACTGAGTGAATATGATTCATTACAACTGAGTGAATATGATTCATTACAAATGAGTGAATATGATTAATTACAACTGAGTGAATATGATTCATTACAACTGAGTGAATATGCTTCATTACAAATGAGTGAATATGCTTCATTACAACTGAGTGAATATGATTCATTACAACTGAGTGAATATGATTCATTACAAATGAGTGAATATACTTCATTACAACTGAGTGAATATGATTCATTACAACTGAGTGAATATGATTAATTACAACTGAGTGAATATGATTCATTACAACCAAGCTCAGTGCTAGAATCAATGAAATTTATATACCTTATGGGCGAGAAAACAACATGTTATGAGAAGAAAAGATGCACATGCTATAACACCACTCGATACAGACATACCTGTGCATGTTTAAGAACAATATATATCGTCAAATCCACGAACATTGTAACATTATTAGAAATCCATTCAAGTCCTGACTAAATTAAAAGCGCCAGACTTCCAATAAATATATGATGTACAGATTGATGCACAGAGAACTGGATCATCTATGTGCCTCTCAGACAGTGAGAATCAGGAGAAGACATTTAAGTTTATAAATAATTCCACACTGTCAGTGGCTGCTGCTAGAACTCAAGCAAATAATCATTTTCCAGATTCAGCCATGCTATAATCATTTGTCCAAGGATAGTGACTTGTGGACATGTTGTTGTCATTTATACACTAGCTGAAAGCATATTCCTACAGGGTTTTCATTTTCTGCTTTTAATGGTAAAAGCCTGTAGAAACAGTCTAGTTTAGTTCTGATTGTGTGCTCCTAAATAAGGTAAATGTGATTTCTTTAAAAGAAATATGCTCAAATAATAATTGCATAAGTGTAACAACTCATATTCTGCCAACTTTGGACGTTTTGAGCACTTCCCTTTTAAAAAATATTATGAAAATGTTATTTTTTTCAGACACTACAAATGCACTTAGTGAATGTTATATGATGTTATTCAGCCCATAACTAGTGAAATAGGCCAACAGAGAACAATCCTCACACTGAATGAGAGTTCTATTTCTGATTACTTTTGTCCCTCGGACATACTCGCAACTGCAACTTCCTCACAGATACTCCCAACTACACCCACTGACAGATACTCCCAACCACAACCCCTGACAGATACACCCAACCACAACCCTTGACAGATACACCCAACCCCAACCCATGACAGATACACCAAACCACAACCCCTGACAGATACTCCCAACCACAACCCCTGACAAATACTCCAAACCACAACCACTGACAGATACTCCCAACCACAACCCCTGACAGATACTCCCAACCACAACCCCTGACAGATACTCCCAACCGCAACCCCTGATAAATACTCCAAACCACAACCACTGACAGATACTCCCAACCACAACCCCTGACAGATACTCCCAAGAACACCTGACAGATACTCCCAACAACAACCACTGATAGATACACCCAACCACAACCACTGGCAGATACTCCCAACCACAACCACTGACTGATACACCCAACCACAACCCCTGACAGATACATCCAACCACAACCACTGACAGATACACCCAACCACAACCACTGGCAGATACTCCCAACCACAACCACTGACTGATACATCCAACCACAACCCCCGACAGATACATCCAACCACAACCACTGACAGATACACCCAACCACAACCACTGGCAGATACTCCCAACCACAACCACTGACTGATACATCCAACCACAACCCCCGACAGATACATCCAACCACAACCACTGACATATACACCCAACCACAACCACTGACAGATACTCCCAATCACAACCCCTGACAGATATTCCCAACCACAACCCCTGACAGACACTCCCAACAACAACCACTGACAGATACACGCAACCAAGCCCACTGACAGATACACCCAACCACAACCCCTGACAGAAACACGCAACCACAACCACTGACAGATACATCCAACCACAACCACTGACAGATACTCCCAAACACAACCCCTGACAGATACTCCCAACAACAACCACTGACAGATACACCCAACCACAACCACTGACAGATACACCCAACCACAACCCCTGACAGAAACACCCAACCACAACCACTGACAGATACATCCAACCACAACCACTGACAGATTATCCCAATCACAACCCCTGACATATATTCCCAACCGCAACCCCTGACAAATACTCCCAACAACACCTGACAGATACTCCAAACAACAACCACTGACAGATACACCCAACCACAACCACTGACAGATACACCAAACCACAACCACTGACAGATACACCCAACCATAACCCGACAGATACACCCAACTACAACCACTGACAGATACACCCAACTACAACCCCTGACAGATACTCCCTACCACAACCCCTGACAGATAGACCCAACAACACCTGACAGATACTCCCAACAACAACCACTGACAGATACACCCAACCAAAACCACTGACAGATACTCCCAACCATAACCACAGACAGATACTCCCAACCACAACCCCTAATAGATACTCCCAACAACACCTGGCAGATACTCCCAACCACAACCACTGACAGATACTCCCAACCAAAACCACTGACAGATACACACACCTCACAACCACATACACTGACAGATACTCCCAACCACATCCACTGAATGATACTCCCAACCACAACCCCTGACAAATACTCCCAACAACAACCACTGACAAATACTCCACACCACAACCTCTGACAGATAGTCCCAACCACAGCCCCTGACAGATACTCCCAAAAACACCTGACAGATACACCCAACAACAACCACTGACAAATACTCCCAACCACAACCCCTGACAGATACTCCCAAACACAACCCCTGACAGATACTCCCAACAACAACCACTGACAGATACACCCAACCACAACCACTGACAGATACACCCAACCACAACCCCTGACAGAAACACCCAACCACAACCACTGACAGATACATCCAACCACAACCACTGACAGATTATCCCAATCACAGCCCCTGACATATATTCCCAACCGCAACCCCTGACAAATACTCCCAACAACACCTGACAGATACTCCCAATAACAACCACTGACAGATACACCCAACCACAACCCCTGACAGATTATACTACCAACAACCACTGACAGATACGCCCAACCACAGCCCCTGACAGATACTCCCAACAACCCCTGACAGATACTCCCAACAACAACCACTGACAGATACACCCAACCACAACCACTGACAGATACACCCAACCACAACCCCTGACAGAAACACCCAACCACAACCACTGACAAATACTCCCAACAACACCTGACAGATACTCCCAATAACAACCACTGACAGATACACCCAACCACATCCACTGACAGATTATCCCAATCACAACCCCTGACATATATTCCCAACCGCAACCCCTGACAAATACTCCCAACAACACCTGACAGATACTCCCAATAACAACCACTGACAGATACACCCAACCACAACCCCTGACAGATTTTACTACCAACAACACCTGACAGATACGCCCAACCACAGCCCCTGACAGATACTCCCAACAACCCCTGACAGAAACTCCCAACAACAACCACTGACAGATACACCCAACCACAACCACTGACAGATACACCCAACCACAACCCCTGACAGAAATACCCAACCACAACCAATGACAGATACATCCAACCACAACCACTGACAGATTATCCCAATCACAACCCCTGACATATATTCCCAACCACAACCCCTGACAAATACTCCCAACAACACCTGACAGATACTCCCAATAACAACCACTGACAGATACACCCAACCACAACCACTGACAGATACACCAAACCACAACCACTGACAGATACACCCAACCACAACCACTGACAAATACTCCCAACAACACCTGACAGATACTCCCAATAACAACCACTGACAGATACACCCAACCACAACCACTGACAAATACTCCCAACAACACCTGACAGATACTCCCAATAACAACCACTGACAGATACACCCAACCACATCCACTGACAGATTATCCCAATCACAACTCCTGACATATATTCACAACCACAACCCCTGACAGATACACCCAGCCACAATCCCTGACAGATACTCCCAACAACACCTGACAGATACTCCCAATAACAACCACTGACAGATACACCCAACCACAACCCCTGACAGATTATACTACCAACAACACCTGACAGATACGCCCAACCACAGCCCCTGACAGATACTCCCAACAACACCTGACAGATACACCCAGCCACAATCCCTGACAGATACTCCCAACCACAACACCTGACAGATACACCCAGCCACAATCCCTGACAGATACTCCCAACCGCAACCCCTGACAAGTACTCCCAACAACACCTGACAGATACTCCCAATAACAACCACTGACAGATACACCCAACCACAACCCCTGACAGATTATACTTCCAACAACACCTGACAGATACGCCCAACCAACCACAACCCCTGATAGATACACCCAACCACAACCACTGACAGATACTCCAAACCACAACCCCTGACAGATACTCCCAACCACAACCCCTGACAGATTATACTCCCAACAACACCTGAAAGATACTCCCAACCAACCACAACCCCTGATAGATACACCCAACCACAACCACTGACAGATACTCCCAACCACAGCCACTGACAGATACTCCCAACAACAACTGACAAATCCTCCCAACCACAACCCCTAATAGATACTCCCAACCAACAACAACTGACATATCCTCCCAGCCACAACCCCTGACAGATACTCCCAACAACAACTGACATATACTCCCAACCACAACCCCTGACAGATACTCCCAACAACACCTGACAGATACTCCCAACCACAACCCCTGACAGATACTCCCAACAAAACCTGACAGATACTCCCAACCACAACCCCTGACAGATACTCCCAAACAAGAGGTCAATGACCTTGAAGCTCTACTGATAGATTTTGATAGCTAGGTCAGCATTCCCGTGAAGTTTCATAAAATCTGTCGAGTAGTTTCAGAGGAGTAGTCGCTACAAGTTGAAGTTTTTACTATATAACTCTAGGTTAACAAAGATGGCCACTGGCAGCCATGTTTAATGTCGAATCAAAATAATTTTCGACAAGGATCAACATCTTGTCATGCTGATCATTTCAGAAAAAGTCCCATATCAATATCACTTACAGTTTTCAAGAAGTAGTCGCTACAAACTTGTTTTTAAAAATCTATTTTTAGCCGTGGCGGCCATCTTGAATTTCCGGCCGACCTGAAATTTTGCTAGGATCAATTAGACATCAAGAGCAACATTCCTGTGAAGTTTCATGAAAATCCGTCAAGTAGTTTCAGAGGAGTAGTCGCTACAAGTTTTCATTATATAACTCTATGTAAACAAAGATGGCCGCTGACAGCCATGTTTAACATCGAATCAAAACGATTTTTGACAAGGACCAACATCATGTCATGCTGATCATTTTAGAAAAAGTCCCATATCAATATCACTTATAGTTTTCAAGAAGTAGTCGCTACAAACTTGTATTTTGAAAATCTATTTTTAGCCATGGCAGCCATATTGAATTTTCGGCCGACCTGAAATTTTGCTAGGATCAATAAGACATCAAGAGCAACATTCGTGTGAAGTTTCATGAAAATCTGTCAAGTCGTTTCAGAGGAGTAATCGCTAAAAGTCTTCATTATATAACTCTATGTAAACAAAGATGGACAATGGCAGCCATGTTTAACGTCGAATCAAAATAATGGTCGACTCGGATAACCATCATGTCATGCTGATCATTTTAGAAAAAGTCCCATATCAATATCACTTTTAGTTTTCAAGAAGAAGTCGCTACAAACTTACTTTTTAAAAATCTATTTTTAGCTGTGGCGGCCATCTTAAATTTTTGGCCTATCTGAAATTTTGCTAGGATCAATTAGACATTCAGAGCAACATTCCTGTAAAGTTTTATGAAAATCCGCCAAATAGTTTCAGAGGAGTAGTCGCTACAAGTTTTTACTATATAACTCTATGTAAACAAAGATGGCCACTGGCAGCCATGTTTAACGTCGAATCAAAACGATTTTGACAAGGACCAACATCATGTCATGCTGATCATATTAGAAAAAGTCCCATATCAATATCACTTATAGTTTTCAAGAAGTAGTCGCTACAAACTTGTATTTTGAACAATTATTTTTAGCCGTGGCGGCCATCTTGAATTTCCGGCCGACCTGAAATTTTGCTAGGATCAATTAGACATATGAGCAACATTCCTGTGAAGTTTCATGTCAATCCGTCAAGTAGTTTCAGAGGAGTAGTCGCTACAAGTTTTCATTATATAACTCTATGTAAACAAAGATGGCCGCTGGCAGCCATGTTTAACGTCGAATCAAAACGATTTTCGACAAGGACCAACATCATGTCATGCTGATCATTTTAGAAAAAGTCCCATATCAATATCACTTAGAGTTTTCAAGAAGTAGTCGCTACAAACTTGTTTTTTAAAAATCTATTTTTAGATTTGGCGGCCGTCTTGGATTTCACATCAACATGAATTTTTGCTAGGATCAACTAGACATCATGGGCAACATTTCTATAAAGTTTCACGAATATCCATTCAGTAGTTTCAGAGGAGAAGTCGCTACAAAAAAAGTTTACGGACAGACGGACGGACAGAGGGACGACGGACGCCGCACCACGGCATAAGCTCTGCTGATCAGTAGAGCTTTAAAATCTATTTTTAGCTTTGGTGTCCATCTTGGATTTCACACAACATGAATTTTTGCTAGGATCAACTAGACATCATGGGCAACATTTCTGTAAAGTTTCACGAATATCCATTCAGTAGTTTCAGAGGAGAAGTCGCTACAAAAAAAAGTTTACGGACAGACGGACGGACAGAGGGACGACGGACGCCTCACCACGGCATAAGCTCTGCTGATCAGTAGAGCTTAAAATCTATTTTTAGCTTAGGTGTCCATCTTGGATTTCACACAACATGAATTTTTGCTAGGTTCAACTAGACTTCATGGGCAACATTTCTGTAAAGTTTCATGAATATCCATCCAGTAGTTTCAGAGGAGTAGTCGCTACAAATAAAACTTTACGGACAGACAGACAGACAGACGACGCACCTCGGCATAAGCTCTGAGTCGAGCTAAAAAAATTAAAAAAACAAAAACAGTTTAAACATATAGTTTTCAAGAAGTAGTCGCTACAAACTTATTTTTAAAAATAATATTTTTAGCTGTGGCGGCCATCTTGAATTTCTGGCCGACCTGAAATTTTGCTAGGATCTATTAGACATCAAGAGCAACATTCCTGTAAAGTTTCATGAAAATCCGCCAAGTAGTTTCAGAGTAGTAGTCGCTACAAGTTTTTACTATATAACTCTATGTAAACAAAGATGGCCACTGGCAGCCATGTTTAACGTCGAATCAAAACAATTTTTGACAAGGATTAACATCATGTCATGCTGATCATTTAAGAAAATGTCCCATATCAATATCACTTATAGTTTTCAAGAAGTAGTCGCTACAAACTTGTATTTTAAAAATCTATTTTTAGCTTTGGTGGCCATCTTGGATTTCACATCAACATGAATTTTTGCTAGGATCAACTAGACTTCATGGGCAACATTTCTGTAAAGTTTCATGAATATCCATCAAGTAGTTTCAGAGGAGTAGTCGCTACAAATAAAAGTTTACGGATAGACGGACAGACGGACGGACAGACGGACGGACGCCGCACCACGGCATAAGCTCTGCTGATCTCTGATCAGTAGAGCTAAAAACCAGACAGATACTCCCAAACACATCCACTAACAGATACTCTCAAACAACATGGACAATGATCATCAAAGATAAAGTTATCTGTGCATGAATAACCTCGCTCCCGTCTTTCCAGGAATTTGATTTTGTTCCAATTAGGGATCTATTTCAATTATAGTATGTTCTAAAAGCAAACTGAACTAGAACGAATCTGACGGTGCGCCATCGCAAAATACCGTTTTTTTCACACAGGTCAATTCCTGTATAACAATTAACACTGTATCCATTTTACATGTAATTGTTTTGATCGTTCTTTGATACTCAGATCAGAAATAGTTCTATTTATGCTATTCTGTATACATGTATGACACTGTAAATGAATGAAAAATGTGTTTAGGGTATTTGTGTATTTGAACTTCTGACCCCTATCCCAGACTCTCATGGTGACCCTGGAGCAAATTATAGTGATATTCCCAAAATCATTACATTTTATTGAGAAAGACAAATTTGACCGAATTTACCTCTCTTCCCCAACCCCCACCCTCACCCCGCACACACACCCTGCCCCACTCCCACACCTCAGCACACTTCTAAGGTGGAAACACTGATATTATTTGATATGCTTTGTATTGGCAGGAGTATACGTGTATATTTGCCAAGGTAAAAAAATAATTAGAAAAATGACACTGCAATTGAATTGTGTGTATTGGACCTTCACCTCCACCACCACCACAACACACACACACACAAACACACACACACACATGCCCCTTCCCTCTTCCCCCACCGTTGACGTAGGATGAAACAAATGTATTTTTAGTGCATTTGACCTTTTGACCACCCTTGAAGTCCCCTGGGCTCGGAGCCAAAAATAATGTTGCTCTTGCACGCCGTCATCGTATGGTGAAGTCATAATAAATAAATTTGGTTGAATTCCGTTCAGCGGTTTAGGAGGAGATGTGGTAACGGACGGACAGATAGATAGATGGAGAGATGGGCGGATGGAAAAACAGAGGCGATTTTAATAAATATTCTAAACAGACAATGATTTCCAGAAATTACTTACGCAGTATATATAGAAAAGTACAGGCATTTTATGTCGGACATCGTCTTGAGATTTTTACACAATATAAATGACGTCATTGAGATTTGGCCCAGATTTATCCCTATACAACAATCCTACTTTCCTTTTCATTCATTATTTTTCTAATGTATATCTATGTTCGCAACCCTAGTGGAATAATATATGCATTGTGCAAACCACAACAAAACCAACCGTGTCATAATATGATTTACCATTTCTGGGACTAAATTTCACATCAATGGTGTCTGATGTCATTTCAGATATGTTGGCCATAGGTATCCTAGTTCAATGTTGCTTTGTGATCAAAACATTATTGTAAAATAAATAAAATTGGGACACAAAATACTAG